>QGOG01015382.1:0-10796 GCA_003313185.1 Collybia sp. MG36
ACATGGAGAGCTATACGCACCATATTGAGCCGCGTGGCTGTGGTGCGCAGCGGAGAGGGGCGTGCCAACGAGCCCGATGCGCTCGTACGTCTCCTTCGCGACACAGAGGGTGAGTAAACCGCGCGGGTCGATGCACCACATCTCGGGCGCACTGTCTTGCGGGGGCCCCAGGCCGAGGGCGGTGAGTGTGCTGCACAAGTTGGATGAGAGAGATGTGGGTGATGAGAGATCGCAGACGCAGACGCGCACCTTTTCGCCTCGTGCGGGCTGATGAATGGGTGCATGTGCTGCACGGTGTCGAATAAGCAGGCACGGGTGCGGGTATAGTGCGTGTGCAAGCTGCTTAGGGCGGTGGTGAGTGCATTGTTGGAAGGAAAGAGCACATCGAGCTGAGCGCATGCGTGAGCGGTTAGGCTAGGCTAGGCGGGCAGAATGTACCTGCTGGGTGAATGGATGTGAGAGCGCAATGTGCGTTATCACTGGGTCCGGCAGTATGCCGGTTCGAACTTTTGTTTTTGTGTGTTCCATTTGTTGGGTTGAAGCAAAGAAAGATTGAGTGAAATCAATGATGAATTCCAATAAGTTACAGACTCCTAGTACAAACTCGGGGTTCTGCAAGGGCAGTATGGTATTTTTAATAGGTCAAGGATGGAGTCTAAGATAGCCTATGCAGGAACTGGGCAAAAATGCAAGAAGGGTACGGCAGGGCTTATGCACGGGGTGCGCGAAGGTATTTCCTTCTGTACTTGGAATCGACGCTGTCAAGGTAGTACGCGCCCGGCCAGATGTTGTCGACCGAGCCTTCAGGGGTATATGATACTGCATTATGGTTCTTCTCGCGGAGCTGGAAGGAAGGGTTAGTAAATCGTCTCAGCAAAACAAAGAATAACGTACAGCAAGTGCATCCACAAACTCTTGACATGGGACCACCTTCATATCAGCCAACCGGCGAATAAGATCCATCTTTTCCCGAATCTCAGTTGTGTCCCCCTTTACTCGCAATGTGAAGACGCTCGCCGCACACCCACTGCCAAACGCAAACAAGCTAACCCGTTTTCCCTTTAGCTGCGCAGGCTCTACCGTTGACAGCAACGATGCAAGGCATCCATACAACGACGCGGTGTACATATTTCCTAACCGCCGCGAGCATGCCATCCCGGGGTCCACCTTTTCCGTGAATTGGGCCTTGGCCGCGGCTATGAACGTCTTTTCCACGTTCTTGTCTGACAGTGATGCGGCGTGGGTGGCGGAGAGGAATGATTCAGGATTGGGAATGTTTGCGAAGCGAGGAGCAGTGGGGGCAGAGAGGAAGTCGTTGAACAGCATGCGCGCGTGACCTTTTACAGCCTGCTTGCCGTACGGGCTGTGAAAGATGGCATAATCGACATCCTCGAGGGAGAATGTTGCAGGCTTGGCATCAGCCACCTGGTTCTTTTTGAGCGCCCGCGCGGTCTTTTCACGGAAGCGCGAGTAGGCGGCGTCGAGCGCGGCAATGTATGTCACTACAGACACGGGCCCGTCGACCTCGGGGTACTCTGAGGACAGGTTGGGCTTGTAAAAATCGTATGTGTTGGCCATATAGTTCCCGTGGATCGCTAGCAGAAGGGAAGGGGTCAGAGAGGCGCACCAAGGCGTACGCGACAGCTTACGTTCGAACACCACAGGGGCGTTGGGTCCAATCAGGATGGCGCAGGCACCAGCACCACCAGCGGGGCGTGCGGCGCCCTCGGCATAGATGGCAATATCGCCGGAAACGACGATGGCGAGACGTCCGTCCCAGGAGTTGGACTCGATCCAGTTGATGGCGTTGAACAAGGCAGCAGTGGAGCCATAGCAGGCATTTTTGGAGTCAATCCCCTCAATATCAAAGTTTCCGCTCTCGGCAAAGAGGTCCATGAGGGTGGTCTTGACCGACTTTGATTTATCGATAATGGTTTCCGTACCGACATCGATGCGGCCAATGGACTTGGGATCGATATTGTATTTCTCGAGGAGGCCAGAGACGGCTAGGGTGGGATAATTTAGACACGTATGGAAGATGATACACACGGAACGTACCATTCAGAGCAAAGGAATTGATGTCCTCACGGTCATCAGGCCAGGCCATGTATTCTTGGCCGAGTCCGATGGTGTACTTGCCCTTGGAGACACCATCGAACACCTCGAGATCTGCCTCTGAAATGCACTGTGAAAAGTCAGGGAGGGAACGATGATGAGACGCGAGATCAGACGAACTCGGCGGGGGAAGTATGTCTCCATTGCAAGGACACCGACATCCTTGGGACGAGGAACGTCTACGTCAAAGGCGGGGGCGGCGAGTGGGATGGTCATTGTGATATTGGCAGTGATGATAAATGAGAAGGTTGAGATTTTGGACTTGGGATGGAAAGAGTGGAGAGAGTTATATAAGGATTCGTGATGAAAAAAATAAATATGGTACGATTCAAATTCGGCGGTCGATCAGTCGTTTTTCACTAAAATAAAAATAAAAATAAAAGCACACAGCAACCAGGTTAACCTTCCCAGACTTATCTCTGAATTGGTTCCCTGCGTCCCTACCATTCCTCTTGGGGTAATCGCCAACCTTGTCTTTTTTTTTTTCTGTCTCGTCTCTTTTCAGCTGTGTCTCATGCATTCGGGGTATTCATTTTAGCCAAGTACTTACTTAGTACACACGCTTTGCCTTTGAGACCGGTCCTCGTTCCGTTACCCTGTCAGTACTCCTTACATGTATTCTCCCGTAATGTTAGGTATCCCAGCAGTCGACCCCTGTCAATAGGCGAATCGTGGTTGGCCCAGACGTCCGCCTATCCCACCCTCCTGATGCCCAGCCAACCTCGACCCGCGCCCTGTTGTGCAGGGGGCAAAATGGCGTGGTAACGTGCCCTGCTTTCCCCGATCCCTGTCGGCTTATTGTTCTCAACAACACACGAAACAAGACGCCGCTCTTTGTGTCGCCACTCGGACCGTCTTGTGTCTGTTGAACGCTAAGACACCATATCCGATGGGGCACGCGGGAGAATGAAATACACGTCTGGGGACACACGAAATGGTTCTTTCTACAAATTGCACTGCGGTGGAAGCGGGGCGGCAACAGTTATGGCCGACATTCTCCTGCGGAACGAAACGCATGCACCAATTAATACTGGCGCCCCCGGATATCTATCAGATCGGCCCCATGGGTGAGGTGCCATTCGGAAACCAGTGCATAATTGACGTTTGAAGTATCGGAAGTAAGCTCCAAAATAGATTCTTGTTCTCGCTGGCATCGAAAATTGAAATCAACGCCCAGTACCGTAATGCTGTTCCGTCTCACGGCTTGAGGCATAACCGGATTAGTGACATTTGCGGGGAGACCATAACAATCGATAACGTCCAATACCAAACAACAACTGCTACGTAGCGGGCCGTGTTCATCGCAAGTATGTAGGCATTCTTCGCGTTTAGCGCCTCCGAGTCGGTTGCTCGTGGTGCAAATGCCTCAAGCCAAACTCAAAATAGTTGGAGATGTACCAAGCGCTTTACGATCTACTGTACGAAGTGACAACACCAAACACACACTTGGCAAAGGAATACAGTATTGTTGGGACTCTGCTAACCCGGCCAGGCGATCCGAGTTGTTGCTGTCTTTGGCTATCACCCTCTCTAGTGTTGGTCTCATCAATATTCTGGGGTCATCCGTGCCCGTTTTCGTTATTACCCATGCGGTGCTCGATTTGAATGCGAGGATCTTTACAGGAGGAGCGGTGTTTGCTCGTTCCACCGCGGCACTTCTTGGATACGCATTTGTGCATGCTTAACCTGGTATGGTGGGCGGGGCTTTACCTTGCCCGACTCTGGGCGGAAACTCCCTTTTCTTTGTCTTGAGAAAGTTGTAGCGGATGCGAACCAACACAGATTTTTATGCCGGTGTTCTGTGTTGGCACCCGGCGCGTATAGACGGCGACGTTGTCTGGTTGCGTAAGTTGTGGAGGGTGCTTCATAAACGTTTACTGTCATCCCAAGTTGTCAACTGTTCACATGTGGGCACATGGCATATATACAAATACAATCTTCGGAACGGTATGTAATCTACACTGTACGCGCAAACGTCACAGGGTGTATCTATACCCACTCCACTCGTCGCCCTTCTCCCTCTTCGCCTCATCGACTGTCGCGTATCGCCCATTTTTGGTGTCCTGCCCGTCCCCTTCCTTCCCGCCGATGACCTCGTCTCGCTCGCCGCGGTCCCTGCGCGCATTCTCGGCACGCAAGAAGTAGAGGTAGGAAAGGGTGGAGATGAGTCCGAAGCCGATGTACATCAGGACAAGGCCTAAAAGTACGTCTCGGGAACTGTAGTATAGAGATTGGGGTTCTCACGTACCGTGCCCTAAAAAGCATCAATTAGTGTGCTTCAATTATTGTGCAAGGGGGCGCTCACCTAGAGGGTACCAGGGCTGGTCCTTTGCGCGGTACTTTGGGTGTGTGGTCAGGAGAATACAGCCACCCAAGTCGTTCTTACATACCACATTTGAGCTGACTGCACCATTAATATTCCCGCTAATGTAGCGAGTAAGGCCTCGTGACATATCCTGGTATACTGAACACTCACAAACTGATCGTCATAGCGAGTGAAACACTGCGCTTGTAAGACCCTTCGACATTGTTTGATACCCAGGCACTGAGGGGCGTTGGTTAGTGGGCGGCGGATAGATAGGTATACATACATTGTATTGGCTAGAAGGTCTGAAATTAACAAGTATTGTCACCTAGTGATGTTATGCAACTCACGGATGACAGGATAAATTCCGCTGCAAGTGTTTGTTTGAGTCATTGGTTTGGGGTAGGGTTTCAATTCCTTACCATGTGGCCAAGTACACCGCAAAGTAGGATAGACCGGCACTCCTCGAGGCAATTAGAATTATATACCCCGCAGCTCCTATGAAATTGTATTAATGCCTATTGGAGTCCACTGCAGGGGAAATACGCACCGAGACATAAAAATACGCTACATGTATATGGTGAACCTTCCGAACCCCAAGTATCAAGCCATTATTGAACTCACAGGTTAAAGTAGCCCCTCCGACCCCATCGATCCGCCAAGAACCCAACTAGACAGGTTATGATACAAGCAAAGACGTACACGGGAACAGTAAGAAGATTGGCTGGAGTCGCGTGGAATCCTGTGAATCAGAATTGAGATTCACAAATGGGTATCATGATCGAAGAAGCAGGCCTACCAAGCTGCGATGAATTAGCCAAAGAGCACATGTTTCTAACATGAAACGCACCTGATTGATGATGCTCGGCAAAAATAGCGAAAATGCATAGAGCGGCATGTCGCAGCCAGTATACACGATCACTAGTGTGGGGTAAGCCGTCCATAAACAGTGGTATGGTTCATCTCGCTTACTTCCGACCCAGGTCTTCCAGTCCAATAAACTTTGCCAAATGTATTTCATCCGTAATTTTTCTCCAGCCGCGCTAAATTGGTCATCGCCTTGGAGTCGTCGGACTACGACGGTTCGCTCAGCCTCAGTCAGGAATTTAGCTGTGTCAGGAAAATCTTGGATAATCCAGAACGACGCCGCGCCCGCAATGACAGTTGCAAGGCCCTCCAATACTAGGAGGATAGGTTAATGGGTTGATGCACAAGGGAGGAAGTTATGACGTACTGAAGATCCATGCCCAGGCGGGTTTCCCTCCAATACCACCCATGTTTGATATCGCAGCCTTTATATGATTCAGCCTCATCCATAAAACTGGGGCATCAGGACTCACCGCAAGTAAACCACCAAACGCGCCAGATACCGTGGCTGCGGAGAAGAATAGGGCGGCGCGAATTCCGAATTCGGATCGTTTGTACCAGCTTTGCTCAAATTTGAGATGATAACATGATGGTGATAGCAGTGGCTATACCATGAAAGATAATAATTTACGCCAGGGAATAGTCCAGCTTCAAATGTACCCAACATCCAACGCATGCCTAGTATTCAGAGAATTAAATCCGCATATGTCAATCAGATGATGGCGTATTTACCCATGAGACCACCAAAATTGTGTATGAGACCTTGTACGGTCTGTGCGAACTATCAGCTCCGGCGGAAATAACCCATATTGCTCTCACCATCATAACCCCCCAAAGTAGCATTAACATTGATAACCAGAGGGACGGTCGTAGACGTTTGAGGAATACATTGGAAGGGACTTCAAAGATGGCATAGCTGAAGAAGAAGATCTGGGGGGCGTAAGCATCACCAACAGAATCGCACTTGTATAGACGAACCGTTAGGCCGAGGAGGTACTGGGTGTCGGTGATATGGAGATCTTTTTCTAAACCGTAAAGCTTCTAGTGGTCAGAGGAGTGTTCAAAACAACTGAACCGACATACTTTGGCACTGTGGAACGCTGAGTAAACTTTGATTAGGATACACTACCAGGGTACTCACTTTCCAATACTAGTACGGTCAAGGAAACTTAGGAGGTATAAAAAGGAGAGCCAGGGGATTAGAGCGATGTCTATCTTTCTCATGAGTTTGCGTTCGTCCACCCCACTGACATCGATGTGGGCATTGTACAGGGTAGTTTTGGGGTCATCGTCGTGGCTTGACGCCTCTTTGTCTGAGCGAGTCGATGCGGCTGGGGATGCATTCATGGTTGTAGTGGAGCGGAAACAGCACCAGTCGCCTCTAACACAATGACAGTCCCTTTATCCTCCGGCTCATCGGTCAGCCTATCGGTTCAAGCAGTCCCAAAGGGTCTGACATACCGCAGAAATAGTATTAATGGTACCTGAAAAGTGCACGGTTATTCTAGGCGTTTGTATAATGATGGGGGCCTGTCAAAGTCATGGGGCATCGGTTGTGTTGGATTGGATGCCTGATCAGAAGCAGTCGTGCGGCCAAGGGGAAAGGAAATACACACACAACGTCATATATGGGGGTTGCCAGCCGACGTTTCCTCACTCCAGCGGTTATACCAACTTTATGAGATGGAGGTCCGTTCCAATTCATGTGTGCGGGATAACCTACCGCGACCTTCTTCCAGTGCAAGAAACTGCTCGTGATTCCTGTGAAAATAGCCTTCTAAATGGAGAACAGAGTGGCTTTCACAGACGATCTTTCCGCGCCTAGTATCTTCAATTGATGTTGTGCTGTCAGGATAGTGGCGGTAAAGGGGACGAGTTACCAACGTTCCCAAACTAGCTTATTTCTGGAGGCCGCTGGGGAATGTCAATTATGCATATTTTGGATCCCCTCCCCCTGCTCTGGCTATTTTGAAGTGCGTGTGAGAAAAATATTCCCGCCGGCTGCTCAGAACGCTCAGAGCCGGTCAGAGTCGAATAAATGTAAACACTTGGCACGCCACAAATACCACAGAAGGTGTTGAGCTGGGATGCCGAGGAAGGCCGAGGTTTTAGGCCGACATGGTGCCGACATCGGGCGACGGGCATGATGTAGAGCATTCAAGTGCGTGGGAGCAATTATGGCAAGGCATGGTGCCCGTGGAACAAGACTGGTGTCGTTTTGAACATACCTAACAAAACGATGAAGTGCGGTGTGGATGAGTTATTGGTGCCAGGGCCACCATGCGAATGATTGTTTGCTGCAGATTGGGTCTGCCCTTTCACACAAGCACTGACACTCAATAGCGGAATTTGCGGGCCGGCACATCGTTCCAAAAATCCAAAAGTCGAAATGTCCGAGAACCGTCCGCAAGGTGCGGGTACTACATGAGGTGTGTCTTACAGTGCACTACATCGACAAAACTATTTCAGCAACCGCAAGTTACCCTGGCAGTGGGGAATCATGGAATCTGTCATTTTTTAACCGATCCACCATAAAACCCTATCGAATATGATTAGCGAAGTCTTTTGGTAAAAGATCAGTCATTTACAGTATTCAGAGACATATTTGACAATGATTGGAGGAGAACCAGGACCACACTATCCATCATGTCGGAACCCAGATCAAAGTTTCGACATTGGGGACTCACCTTCAAGTTGGCAGGAGCAGGGCCGCCTCGTGTGTCGGTGCGGAACACCTATTGATCCATTCACATAAAGCCAGGATGACCCTAGATCACACTTACTTGAGTCGCCAGTTCACCCTGGATCGCCTTGAGACTGAGCCAATCGATATCCCTTGGACCTGTAGGGGCGGGGATTCCACCTTCACGCGCCGCAATTACAAATGCCTTTGTATTGCCTTCATATGCGCCGGTGGAGGTGAAATCCCATTTCGGGCTGATACCCGTCCCGGTGGGAGACCCCACGAAGTAATGCTGGCCTAACCAGCTTTGCGGGCTCGAATCCTCAAGGCATGATAAGAGCTTTGGGATGGCGTTCTCAGGGATGGAGAGCCACCACTTGTAAGCCTCGTCATCAACATGGTCGAACTCCTGAGTACCATAGAGGCAGGATATGTCAAAGAGTTCCGCGACCGCTCCGGCGCTCCTGTTGAATTGGTGAGTCACATTTCGAGCAAAATTAAACAACTAACGTGTAGGAGTTATTCGAGCAGGTGTAGTTTTGGAAACCAACCCCAAGGAGGATGAACGACGGAGAACCAGTGGGTGCCACAAGCTGAGTTTGGTTGGCGGGTAGCTTCATCTTCGCTGCCTTGATATCACACCCGTGGTGGTTGGGAGCCGGAATAGCAAACACCGTGGTCATAAAAATGAAGAGCGTTGAAATGAGGCATGACAATCTCAGAGACATCGTGAAGATACGAGGGGAAAAAAGGCTCGTTGCATTATGCAGATATTCTGCACACATTTTGTACCCCAGCGTCTCCGAGAGGCCCCTGCAGGTACGGAAAGGCTTGGACAGGGTGATCAATGGAATTCCTGTGCGGGGCTGTTGGCGGCTTACACAACAAACATCAGAACTCACAGTTGCATTCCAAAACTTTTCTAGGCTTTGAAGGAAGGACCTGGACAAGATTCCGCTCTTCGTGAACCCGTTGCTATGAGGCCGATAATTCGCGATTTTGCCAACTCACAATATCTGCGCCCAAGTTTGGTGATGTGCGGTGGCACGAACCCTGCCGTGCACGTAACACAGCAGTACGCCAGCCTCCATGGAACCTGAATGTATTTTCCGCTGGAGGCTGGATCCGCCTTCAAACGACGCCGCGCGGCTATCTCCAGCTAAACATGCTATGCGTCCACACGTGTCAAACGACAGGACCAATACTACCGTCTCGTAAATTGTGCCCCCTAGTTTCCGGCCTTCCGTTTTGTTCAGCGTATCAAGCTTGGTCAAATGTAGTGATCGCGCGCCACGGTGAACGCAACGGGGTTTCAGATTGGGTAAATGTCCTCACGATTCGTAGCTGAAACGGCCTCCGTACGAGCGCTGTAAGATGAAAGGATCCTGCTGGAGCCTTCCGAGAAACCGATCATGCAGTACTTACATAAAGGTCCCAAGGATTTTGAGTCATGGGTGTACAACTGCAAATCGTATCGCTTGCACCAGAACGATACAGAAATGTAGGCTCTCAAACAGGGCGGATGATATCACGTAGCAGGTGGCGTTGGGGTTGTGATACCAGTTGGGCAGCTATTAGAATAAAGATGTCATTCGTTATATAGGGCTACAATCAATGGTGTCGATACTGAGCGGGTGACGGGACCAGCTCCAAGGGAGCCTGTGACTAGGTAGGTACATGCACCCCCAAGTCCGGGGAGGGCTGTTATGTTTGATTTTCAAGATTGAAAACCGTAATTCAAGGGAGGTCCGGGGCGGTAAATATTTGAATGAGGGACCGCAGTAGGTATATAATGCGGATATCTGTAGGCACTGGGAGGGGCTAGCTGTGCGCGGCCATGAGGAGAACGAGTCCCTAGATTGTGTATGGGGAATCCGTTCATAGATCCATTATAAGAGGGGGCTTGGTTAGCGGTTCCACGGGGTTGACTGGGAGGCCATTTGGGCGCGGGCGTGTGTGTGTGGGATGGCATTTTTCCATGCGGGGGGTAACTGGAATACCCTCGGGGTTCCACGGGCAGGAGTCGCGGCTGGATAATCGGAGCATGGGTAGCAAAGTTGGCATAGCTCTCCTGAGGACCCAGAGGGAGCCCCCAAGTCAGGTGAGATTTCGCCAACCAGTCCTGTACACGGCGCGTCAACTCGATGGGGGGTTCAGGCATCCGTACGTTCAACTGTTCCTCTCGCATGGGGAGGGTTTCACGGGGGGCGAGAGCGCGGAGAGAAGATGGAATAAATTCAGCAGCCATGGGATTTAAAGGACGGGTTGAGGGTAACGATGGGGCCCAGTTGGGTTGAGGGTAGCCCGGTGCATAATAATGATATGGTCCAAAGATAGCAGGGCCAGCCTGAACACCAAACAGGGGTGCCAAGGGCAGTTGCGATCGCCTGAGCTTTGCACGTAGTCTTTTCCTGGCCTTACGACTTAATTTCTGAGGGATTTCCACTTCTCCACGCTCGGTGGGGGGCGGGGGATCACTAACAGCGAGACAGAAAGGAGGCGGAAGGAATGTTGCAGCCATAGGGTTCAAAGGCTTTCGAGGAGGGGTGCCAGACTCGGATGGTGGCAGAAGACCAGAGAAGCACATTGATTGTTCAGAACTATCAAACAGACCAGGCCGAATGCGCTTGCGTATTGGAGTCGAAGATATCATGAAAGAGTCGTCACTGAATCCCTCGAGATCAACCAGAGGGTCTAGGAGGAAGTAAAGATTAGAAACCGCTGACATGTCCGGATCCGCGCGGTCGGAAGTGGGGATTACAACATGAGCATTCGAGATGATTTCAGCCAGGGCGGGCCTGCTGATACGGCTACAAAGGGACAGAT
>QGOG01015412.1:0-12430 GCA_003313185.1 Collybia sp. MG36
GTCAGATTTTTCTGGAGAATGTTTTGTATCCCTCAGTCCTCGAATGCTCTGATATTGACGGTAGCGCTGTGGCTGTGATGTCATACATCGAAATCATGCTTAGGACGATTAAAGAAGGTCCACTTGCTGAACTACTTGTGGAATTTCTTATGAGCGAGGATAACGACGACGTTCGGCTAAACCAACGCACGCACCCGATTTTAACCTTGGGGTCTGCTGCTGGAGTACCCCCTGTAACCACCAATACACAAAAAAAGATGAGACGCCGAAAGAGCAGTGCTATGGTGTTACTAGAGATGGAAGCTCCGGAATCACGAAAAGCATCCGAATATTTCACCTCGATGGGGCGTTTCACCTTGAAAGACCTACTGCTTTCCAATCTACGCTCAAAATCACCCTCAACGGCGACAACTGCTCTGCAACTTTTCCAGTGCATGTTACAACAGCACCCGCAATTGAGCGTGGACCGACTTCTCCGGGTTTCTTACGATTTAGGTTTGGGTGGCGACTTTGCTGGCACTGCAACTAAACATCAAAATCACGACGACGACCAAATCGAATCGATGACAAATGTCCAATCTGAATGGAATTCCAATATTTCGTCGCTTGATCAGCCAGAGACAACCCTGTCAACACATGAACGGGAAATAGACCTCTACCTTGCTCTTATATCCCGAATGGACCCTTCACACAACGATGACGCGTTCAGCACGGGATACGACTATTACCTTGGTGATGCTCTCCAATCAATCCAGAGCCAACCAAATTTCGAATTAGACAATACCACCAAGACTCCCAGTTCTACAGGGCGACACAAACTGGATCCCAATGACCCAATACTTTCTACAATTCTGGAATCCTTGCGAAATTTCTTCTCGAACACACCTAAATTGAATATCGCTCTTACCGGTGTGTTGGCGGCGCTTGCCATCCACCCCACTCGCTCCCTCGCCGGATGGCTGACCTTTGCGTCCACCGGACCCCCTCATTCCACTGATGGTCGCAAGTACCACGAAATTATTGACGATGACGGCGATGATCGCTCGGTCGATTTTTCCATAGACCAAAAGCTTTCCAGTGAAGCGAACGTCCTTCCTGCGTCTGCCATGGACGAACAATCAAGCCCAGTCGTCCATGGTATATTCCACGGGTTAGTCTCACAGTTGGAACACTATCGGCAAATTACGGATGACTTCGATAAATATCTCTTGGAAAGACGTCAGGGTTTACTCTTCTCCGAAAACCTGACGGATGCCTTGTCCCTTTCGCTGGATGTTATTGAAGAAAAATTTCCTATAACATCACCGATCGATACGTTGCGACGTCCAAAACCCAAGCCGAAGACCTCTACCCCTTCATTTGTATCATTTCTAACACCAAAGAAGAAAAAGGCCAGTGCACGGCCAGCCACCCCGCCCAACCCAGCTGGTCCACGGCAAGACGCTCCCGCGAGCCCATTTGGCATCCATTATCAACACACCGGTTCAGTCGTGGTAGAACCATTCGTTGCGCCAGCACCGCGCTCGAGTCCATGGAAGAATTTTCAAGTGACAAGTTGGGATTCCGCTGAAGAAGATGTGTTTAGTGCTGGCTGGGGCAAGCCAAGGCTACCGTTGGATAAAGCAAATGAAGCAAGCAAGGAAAGCCAACCGAAACCCCCCCGTATCACCTTATCTCAGTTGCTTGACAATGTCGTGATATTGGAGGAGAGTATCAAGGAACTCGCTGCCATCATTCATGTGAGGAGAAGCCTGGGCATTGATTCTATACGGTACATTTGACATTTGACATTATTGATCAAATCAACCATGCAAAAGAAAAAAAACATAATAAAAATATATAAACACAGAATAACTATCTACGGATGTGGCTCTTTGGTTTCTTGCTCTTCGGCTTCTCAGCGTTGGCCTTGGACGACTTGGCTGATGATGAACCAAACAGTCTAGTTTGTAGTTTCTCAAACTCGTCATCATCAATAGGAGGGGGGGAAGTCGTATTTCGAGCTTTCTTCGGTGGTTTGTCTCCATCTGCTGCCATATCCCCATTTCGAGCGCGTTTCTTTCCTCCTGATTTGCGGTTTGGTTCTGATTTTGCGTATTTCTGAGCCAAACTGTCAAAGAAACCATCCATATTCCTCTGCTTCCTTTGTAGCATCAAGGCTTGGAGCCCTGAATGGTCTTCCTCGTCTTCCTGCGTCTGCTGCTCTTGTTTTCCCTTGCCCTTTCCTCGGGCACCGGTTTTGCCACTCCCATAGAACTCATCCCAAACACCAAGCTCCTTGGCCAATTCTTCGGCTTCGCTGGCCTCTTTCTCTGCCCGCTTCCGACGGACCAACCTATATCTTTCGTCCTTGATTGTAGCCTCCCATTGAGGCATAGCCGGCAATTCATTTTTGTGTATGAGGCTCGAGATGATCATTATGAAGCGTGATTCGTCGTCATAGATTGAGTGCGGTATCTGAGTCATAATAGCTTCGATGGACCCTTCAGTGTTCGTATATGCATTCTTGAGGTCTTGAATCTCTTCTGAAGAGCCTGCAAAGTGCTGTTAAAGATTTGAAGAAAAAGTTTGACTGCATGTCCGAAACCTTGATACTCCAGCTTCATCTCGCTCAATCTGCTACCGGTAACGCGTTCGAATAACTCCTCAAAATACGTCTGCCATCCTCCTTCTCCTGCGCCAAGTTCAAACCCCTCATCTGTTCTGCCGGTGCGGTCATATGTCTTTTTCCGCTTCTCATCGCTTAATACTGCATAAGCAAACCCAATTTGTTGAAATTTGGTCGACGCGTTGGCCTTTGCTTCCTCACTGGCCGTAACATGCTTATCGGGGTGGTGAACCAGGGCGAGCTTCCGGTAAGCCTTCTTGATTTGTTCACTTGTAGCAGTGTTCTCCAAAGAGAGAACGGCGTAAAGATCGATACTGTCTTCCCCGGGGAAGAATTGGCTGGCTGGGTCGGCCTCCATGATAGTTTGAACGAGAATTGTTGTGGTGTGTTGACGCGTCTAGTTAGGTGTGGGTGCCGTTGCCACACAACGAAACACTTATGATACATGTCAAGCATTCGTCTCAAATTTCAATATGGTATTAACATATCATCTCAATTAGTGAGGCAAGCACTTCCTCGGCGACGCGTCCATAACTATCTCTGAGGCCTGTTACCCACATGGCATACCAGCCAAGCGCAAATACCAAACCAGACACAACCCCCACGACAACCTGAGGCCACGTGTGATGAGCAAGCCACACTCTGGACATAACAATCAATGAGGCCCATGGGAGGACTGTAACGACGACGGTGGTGCGGAAAGCCCAGCCTGATGGAAGACTTGGATGAGTTGGAAGATAGAGGCAAGCCAATGTTATATATGTTGCAAAAAACGAGATGGTGGCTGAATGTGTACTTGGCATGCTGATTCCATATGAGCCTGGGCACAGTTCGGAAAAAGGAGCACACCTACCCATAAGTCAACTTCCGCTCAGGGTTATGGCGGATTGGACGTGGTTGGCGAATTGCAAGCTTGAGGAGCTTTGTATTGAAGCTGCATAAGACAGAACCAGCGGCGAAATAGATGATGCCAATAGAACGAGTGTAGAGAATTGCACATGCAGTGAGGAAGGTCACAGTCAAATTAGTCTACAAGCACAGTACGTTGAGCACAACCAAAGTTCAATTGCGGATTTGACCCACCCGGTCCAGAAAGACCAACCACAAGGGACGCTTCCAGGTTTTGGACATATATCAGTGCCAGACAAAAAAATAAAGCACAGCTGCAGTGGGTATTTTATATATATCAAGGTCCAAAAATCCAAGGTAAGAATGCGGGGATTATGTACATTCCGATTTACGTAAAGTTAGATAAGATAGTACGAGCCATTTGGCTTTATCCTGTAAAATGAAGGAACATAACCATCTGCTGGCTCACGTTGCCCTGTCGTGAAAGGAACGATCCTTATTCAATTGATATCCGAGGCCCAAGCGCTGCCCCAGCCGTATAGGATGATGGTCGTTGGCTCATCTGGCCAGAGTTGGCCGCAGAATATTTCGGTCGAGCTGTTACGGCTGTAACAAGAGTCAGGCATGTGATGGTTCTCATGGAAAACACTCACTTTGGATTTTAGAGGCCTGGAGCCCACGATCAAAGTCTGCAAAGCATCGTAATCCAACTGCGAAAGTCGCGAACAATATAATGAATGCAGCAATGGCTAATCTCGGGCATCAGATCAGGGGGGTATGCATTTGGGACAGTGACAACGCACTAAAGACGGTCAACGTTGCTCGTGTGGTCGCATACTGTTCTCTTGATGCCGGTTGATAGAAACGAATGAGTTTGTATACTGGAGAGGTGTGAATTAGCCAAGAATGGAATATCAGACAGCTATCTTACAGACTGAAGAAAACATGTCAGCAATCTAGCACACGGAACAACAACCCTGAGACTCACAATAGCTCATGGCAGCAAGCATCATCACAAGTGAGATTGTCATCAGCCTAACAGACAGTCAATTTGTAGGCCGTTATCGGACTGTGTTTGGGACCTGCCATTTGATTTCACGCTGCACGGCAAATCCACACAAGACGAGTAGAGTGAGGACGATGGGAATTGCAGCAATGGTGATACCAAACTCGGCCGAGTTTCTTTGCAGTACGACGATTAGGAGCTAAATGAAAACAATTTTCAGCCCAGAGGGAGATATAAAATAAAAATAGTGCCAACCTGCATTGTCACGCCGCCAAAACAAAAGAAATCAAATTTCAATAGACAGATCATAATCTGGTACCATTGGTACATGGCTGCGAAAATTATTGAGCAGAAAAAATCAAGGATGTTGGAACTGACTTTTCATTTTGGGATTCGCGCCAACAACGTGAAAGATGGCCCATCTAGAAGACTATGGTCCAGTGCAAGATGGGTCATGCACATAAATTCTCACCCAAATTCGGCGTAAAGTTCCTTGATCCAGAACAGCATGAAAAACCATGCGGCCGCGATAACGCACGGGGCAATAACAAGGAAAGGTCGTATGCTTTGCCACAGTGTCCCTGGGCCATCACAATTCTTCCATATAGATGAAGCGGTGTCGGCCCAAAATAGGATAGAAACTCACCACGAAGTTCACGGTACCATCACAATCCTGCAAGTGGACCAATGCTGACTTTGTCTGGTGGATTTGAAGGGACGCAAACACAATGAGGCCCAAATGGAAAACTTTCAAATTGTGATGAGATAGGCTATGTAGGTCGTAACCAGAAACGCACTCAAGATTCCCATGAGTTGGATTATGTTCCTCAATCGCAGGGCATCAAACGCCATCAAAAGCTCGAAAACTCTGTTTGAAGACATAAGCGGGTGGCAAGAAATCAGCTTGAAGACAAACTCGGCCAGGGCAAATAATGCCAGGTAACATGGCAAAGTCTAGGGCACCAAATGAGCGAAGTTTGGGATGACATGCGACGTTGACCAACTTTGTACTCGGAATTGGCGTCAAAGTCAACTTGAACCTCGACCTTGAACAAGGGAGTAAGTTCAATTTTTAAGAGAGAGAATGTAGTACATACCTTCCGAAAGGTGATTGCCACCATGATGAGAACCACGATTGCCTCTACATACCAAGGGGTTAATATGTTGTGACAACACAATCACGGATAAAACGAACGGATGCATACTGTGCGCAGCCTGTGAGAAACAAGAGTATGGGATACTCCAATCACTTACTGGTTGCTATAAACGCGCGCTGGGCCCGTGTGCCCAGTAATGGTTCAACGGCCATTGTAGTAAGAAGAAGAGGTGAGGTGAGCTCAACCAGCAGCCCTGGCGGATTCGCCAAGATCAGATTCCCAGGCATACATAGGTTTACATAAAACCATGAAACCTCGCATACTGGGCGCTCAGGGAGTCTACATACATATTACTGACATCCTCAAGGATTCCCTCGTATAGTACAGCCATACCTATACACACAGCTGTATCTCTAGAATTTTACTCCTTGTTTCAAACTCTCGCCCACATCCCCGGTGACCCTCAATTCCTCCTTCCACAGTGAAAGTATGCAGTGTTGGGCATAGTCCAACCCAACCTCATCTTCACCTGACTGAGCAACCATGAGCGACACTTGCTCCCCAGCGGCCTCGACTAGCCTCCCACAAATCTGAGACAAGGTATTTCGCCAGCACCGTTCGTTTTCCTCTGACACGAGATCCCGGCGTCCAAGAATCACTTGTCGCCATGGATCCAGGATTTTGTCACTAGTGGGTGGGTCGGTTATTGCGTCAAGCAGGTGGTAGAGTCGTAAGGTGGTGATCAAGCGGTAGGACGGGAACGCTGGGGGTGAGTGAATGGTCCAATCTCTTTCCGGCGCATGTTCATGGTGAGCCGCACACAAACACCTGATCAAATTATACACACCCCCAATAGCCTTCTTCAACCAAACGCTCTTCCATCCAACGACCCAGTGCGCCTCGCTGCTCAAAAAGATGTAGAATATCCTCCTCGAGATCCACCTCACCGTCAGATCTGTGCATCTGTGCATCCTCAACAAATCCATATTCGACGAAGAGAAACCGGTTCGAATGACCACCGTATTTCAGGTACAATTCTTCCCCTTGTTGGACATCCACATTCAAGGGCGAAAGAAGCGTAAATTTAGGCTTCTTCACGGATATGGTAGTATCCCATATATCAACATTGGATGGCTTGGGCCACGTTTGAGGTTTGTTGCTTGAATGATTTGCAAAATCCAGAATCGGACACAAGGTGAGATTGTCAGGATCAGATTGTCGTGGCTTCAAGCGATGATAAATGCAACGAGTATTGACTGGAGATAGTCATCAGCTATTCCCTATTCCTTGAGTTTGATCGACAAACCATTCAACCAACCCCAGAGATAATCCTGCTCGATCACAAGACTTCTGTATTTCTGAACCCTCATAAGTGCATATTTGCAGTCCCCTCGGAGTGTGGGGTTTCCTTGCTGAAGGGGACATGGGCCCATTCAACAACAAAAAATTGACGCCGGAATGAGATTCCCTAACCATATAGGCAAGGACCTCGGTCCAATCAGCTTGAAATCTTTTCGCAACACCTTCCAAAGAGCGGAAGACGCTCGGGGGAATTGATCTAAGGAGCAGGCTTTCCGCTGGACTCGCTAAACCGAAGCCATTTTTCCAGAACCATGACAAGGGGTGCAAATCGAAATTGAGGGGTAGGATTGAGATATATGGACCAAAGAGTGGGTCGAGGGAGCTTTTCGATTCGCCTCGAGGACGGTATAGCATCAAATGGAAACTAATGAGTTGGAAGGCATTCAACTGAATGTGGGCATCTGGATAATAAGGCGAAAGTGTGTCGTGGTTGAGCAGTGCGGCCGCAGGAATGGTAAACAAAGGCGTGGATGGTGGTGTTGCACTCAAAGCAAAAAGCCCATAGCCAGCATCTATGTAGCGTATTGATTGATGTGTAAATGGATCAAATAGTAAGATGATGCGGAACTCACTGGGACCAACTTTCTTGGCAACAACAGGAAATCTATCTGGTGCACATTTTACGCCTCGGTCTTCCAGCCATGATATGAGGTGCTGCCACTGGGGGTGATTTGAACCCACTTCATTTCTCATAACAAGGATCAAGAATTGTGTACAGGTTATGACCAAATTTTGTTATCAAGTTTTGGTGATCAATGATCATGATCATGCAGATCGGATATTAGAGTCTACAATCACCCGAGCCCTGGGTATCGCCTCCTTCTCGTCATCGACTCGGATAAACTCGTGTCAGTAATGTCAGTTTTCAATGCAACTCGTTTGGCTGGGAAGACTGTTCTCGTAACCGGGGCGAGCAGTGGTATTGGCGCAGTAAGTGTTGGTCATTTTGTGGTGACAATATTTTAAGAATTGTAAACCAAGGCGACCGCCGTTCTTTTTGCAAAGGTAATTGTGCATTGACCTCGCTCTGGTTGTAACTCATCCAACGAAAGGGGGGAGCAAACGTCATCCTCCTAGCCCGACGTGCCGATGCTCTCAAGGTTGTTTCCGAGGCCTGTGCTGCCGCACACCGAGAGTCTGGCCTTAAACAAGGGGGAACGTTTGCAAGCGTGCAGCTTGATGTGTCCGATAAATCCCAGGTCGCAGGGCTTTGGGACAAAGTGCCCAACGAGCTTCGCGATGTTGATGTTTTGGGTGAGTCGTCGTATTCCTTCGTCATTGTGATAGTGCAAGAACTCGTGGCAGTAAACAATGCCGGATATGTCCTGGGTCTGGAGCATGTAGGCGATATCAAGGATGCGGATATCGAGGGCATGTTTGCCACTAATGTTTTGGGACTTATATCCATGACCCAGCTCTTGGTCAGAGGTTTGTGCTTTTCGTGCCAGGCTGTCTCACGGGCACTAACATCAGGGCTAAGAATTCAAGGCAAAGAAGTCCGGCCATGTTATCAATTTGGGGTCGGTTGCAGGCCGCGAGCCGTACGCCGGAGGCAGTATTTATACAGCAACTAAACATGCTGTCAACGCCTTCACCGCATCCATGATGAGGGAATTAGTGAACACACCAATTAGAGTGACTGAGATACAACCTGGTAAGCGTATGATTCAACTCCCGCTTTCCCGTCCATGGATCCAGAAAAACCAATTTCAAGGGATGGTTGAGACCGAATTTTCACTCGTTCGTTTTCGCGGAGATACCAGTGCCGCTGCCAAGGTCTATGAGGGTTTACAACCACGTATGTCGCTCCCAGTCCGGGCGAAGCCCCATCCTGATCTGAATCGGACCAGTGACTGCTGGCGACATTGCGGAAGAGATCGTCTGGGCTGCGTCGCGCCCTCCGCACGTCAATGTCGCAGAGGTATTGGTTTTTCCCGTCAACCAAGCGAGTGCGACTCTCAATTACCGGGCCCCAAAATCGGGGTGATGGTGACCCGTGGTTGAAATCGGCGTACTGATGAAATGATGCATTGAGACTATGGCAATAGAATAAATATCTGTACAATCTGAGTATCAAATCTATTAGGATTTCTCCTTCTTGTTGCGTGATCTTGTGACTTTCGTGATGGCGGGTGCGGGCTCCACGTCGTTGTCGTAAACGAATTTTTTCACGACAACGTTTTCCTGCACAAGCTCAGCAAGTGGGACCGTCGCATCAGGAAGATTACCCAATGTGTCCAAGTGAACAATCTGACCAGGGGTTCATTTGGGATAACATGATGATCGTTGCGCGTACCTTGGCTGTCGGCGCCAAACACCCTTTCGCAACATCAATATTCGCTGGCTTGGGTCGCGCCCCAAGTTTCATTTGATCAAGGTATATGGTGGTGAAAAGTCCCCGGTCCCATTTCACCCTCCTTGATTCCTTAACCGGTGAGCCCTCTTCCAGCTTGCGCCTTTTAGGATCACGGTTATGGTCGCCCGGGGTTTCGTATTCTTCTTCGTCCCCTGGACCTATCCGGTGACTCTGATACGCTTTGTTCGCTCCTTCCTCCCAGGGTATGTCCGGGCTTTCAGCCCGCTCGAATTCGCCATGTTGGTCAACATCACTATGACCCTCGGACCCATCATCGCTCCTCCTAGCCCGTCTTGCCGCTCTTGCTTTCCGCTGCTGTTTTTTGTCCTCTTGATGCCGCTGCAAAACAGTCCTGACCTTTGTGGTTGGGCTGTCTGGTCTAGGTCCCTCTTTCCTGATGATCTCTGTTTGCAGATTTGCGGCTAGATATTTTTGATTTCGAACGGTGTTGGTGTTGGTGAGGGCTTTTAATGCGACAGCACTCATCCCCAAAACCAGACCTTCGGATTGGATAGTATTTTTGTGACGTGCTGGCGGTAGTGTTTTTGTTGCCCCAAACACGTCTACTGACGGAGTTGCTTGGTCGATTCTCCGGGTACGTGTGGTGCGCCGAATACCAGATCGTCTGGGGGATCCATTCCCGAATATTGGCGGGGGGTCAGTGGCAACATCTGGATCAGGTAAAATGGGAGATGAATCGCGCGGGGCGGGTGGTGAAGAGGCGTTAACAATGATGTTATCTTCGGTTTCCGTTGACGCATGTTGTGGCGGTTCAGGCGTCGGCGCAGGGTCATCGTTGGCATATTGCCCCAGCACCATCTGATTGGCGAGAGGTTGAGGCGGCACAACCTGTTGACCGATTTGCTTTACAGCGTCCATGTCACTAAGGATAGATACTGGAGGCGCGATATCGAGCTCTCGTTTGCGTTTGAGGTACGGAGTTGAAGTAACCTGGCGTCCGGCCCCGGAAGCAGATTTCGAATTCAAAGGGAATCTCTCAGTTCGTAATGTCTGGGAGACGGGGTTGGTTTGCCTCTAGTCAAGAAGGTGTGGGGACCTACCTGGGTAGTTTTGCGATTCTCAATGGGTTTAATTAGATCCAAAGCCTGTGTTAGCTGAGGTTCCTTCCGCCCTGCTGTCTTGGTGTTTGGGCGCCTGGCGTATGGCCCAAGATCCATTCGTGGAATCTTACTACTCGGTTGTCTCAGATTTGACTTCATAGGACTCGAGCCTAGGGACCCCATGAATTTCGGTGCAATCCGCAATGTTTCAGTTTTGGAGGATGAAGGACCACTCCGTTCCTCAGCAATTGGCTGGAGAGGGTAAGGCAGTGGTGACGGTTTATTGGTGACAAACCTATAAACACTCGCTGGCTCCGCTGACCTGCAACGTTCTTGTCGTTTGATGTTCGGTGGGTTTTTAAACCTAGGTTCCAGTGAGCCCGCCCTTTCTTTAACTGGACTGCGTTTGGCACTACCCAAACGCGCGTCTAGCGGCGCCAGGCCCCCGTCTGTGATGGCAACCCTCCTAGCAGGACTGCTAGTAGGGCCCATGGTCAGAATGGGTGTCCGAGGCGGCTTCGCAGTAAAAAGTCCCGGCAATCGTTTTCCTGGAGACGATTGGCCATGGAGGGTAGAGGGAAAAATCGGAACCCTACGCGCTGGAGTCTGGGGGATATCACTATGTGTTGACAGCTGCAATTGGGGTTTAGATGGAGACCGCCGTGGACTAGAGGAACGCAAGGGAGCTCTGGTGGTTGTCCCCGATGGGACGGGATTAGAGGGGAATACCGAGAAGGAGAATGGGGGCTGTGGTGACTTTTTTGATGATGAGGGAATAAGCTGGGTTAGAAGATTGCTTGACCCTGGTGATAAGGAGCCTAATTCGCGGCAGAATTCCTTTGTGCCCGAGGGCTGTTCGGGTGTTTCTACGATTCCGCTGCCAACGGGTGGTTGATTAGCGATAAGTCCTACAAGAGGGGAAGTTGGATGATTCTCGTCACGTTCCGCTTTCGCTTTGCCCTTATCACTTGGTTTTGGTGTTTCGTCTCTGCTCGTGATTCGTGTTGAACGCCGTGGGGTGATCGAATTTGTTTCTGGATCAGTATAAGGTTTTTGAGGTGTCGATGGCGGCGCCAGTGGTGTTATCTCATTGAGCGATGAATCTGGAACAGAGAGAATCTCGAGGACGTCCCGTTCGTCATCACTAACTGGGGTGGGCGCCTTTGGTGTTGAACGTTGTAATAGTTCTAACAGGCTATGAGTGAACCTCGTAGCAGTCAAAATAATTGATTGGACTCGGACCGGAAGGGGGTGATAAAGTTCCTGGGGAGTTTGAACCAGAATTAGGGGAGTCTGGATGCGGATTGGGTGATGAAGAGCGAGAAATTGTGTCAATTATCGGTATACCCAGTGGTAGAGATGGAATGGGATCAGGCGGCGGGGAAGGGTTATCGTGTGCTCTAGAGATTCTATTCGCCAACACAGATGACGGTTCTGGGCAGACGTTCGAACAAGAATGAAATTGATATGTTCAGAAACCGCTCACCATCCTCGACAGCAAAATCATCTATCGGAGTACCCATTCGCAGAGGAGTAGCCTGCTCCTGCTCGGTCGCGTCGTTTCTTGGCTGGCTGTTGGGTGAGTGTGAATAATTCAAATGCAACCCTGTATTTGCCACGGATCGTCGCGGCGAGCGTCGCAGAGGTGTGTGTAAACCAGTACCATGATTCAACACGGGAATGATCTGTTTCTCAGGTGATCGAAAGGGCCCAAAGTGAATTCTGGCAGATGCAGTATTAAACGCTTCACTGCTGTCGGAGGGTGGAGATGATGGCGGGAAGGCATTTGGTATTGGATCCGTGGCATTATAACTTTGGACAGCCGTATATTCCGGACTCGATACCTTCTGTGACTGACACGCATCTACCTGCAGACTGGGTTGGTTGGAGGCGTGTGGCATCACTAATAAATGTAACCTTGGTACGAGAATTGGCATCACCCTCAACACCACTCAACATGAGCACGTGATCCCATTATTTCATGTCAATTTTTCGGGAGAATGAAACAAAAAAAAATTGAAATTGAAATTCGACCCAACTTGAAGGTGCCACCGTTTCACTAGGAAGCTCCTCGTAGCTTTTTCTATTCCA
>QGOG01015434.1:0-27945 GCA_003313185.1 Collybia sp. MG36
GGGGGGGTTGCATCTGGGGGGGAGGGAGCCACCAGATTCATGATCCTCATGATAATACTCACTTATGACCGCTCGATCAGGGAAATGCGATACACGTCTTAGACACATAAAATTATTGATCATGAGGGCTTTCAACTCCACCGGAATTCCCATACCGAAACGGAGGTAAAGGAGACCGCTTCTCTCAGCCCCCCTCCCTGTGACTCCTTACGTTGTGCACCCTTGCACACCCCGGCCCCATCTTGCCGCCAGGTGAGCAGAAGGTGCGATTTTCTCACCATCATATTGTCTGCCTCCAAGAGACTAGATAAGCGAAATCTCCAAAATATTCGAGTCATAGCACTCATCATACGGACTTGTTGTCTGAGTAATTTCCGTCCCAGCACTCTCAAATTCACCCTAATGGCATGGCTCACCAGTCTTGTACACTTCCGTCTTACCAATACCCCCATTGGACCTGGACCGCCGATCCTTTCTCTATGACTGGTGCCGACAATTCTCGTCTTCTTGATCTCCTCGCCTAAATATGTGATTCGATTGTCGTTGCAGATACTCGAACGGGCATCCTCCGTGATCGCAGGCAGTTACTGTTGTCGATAGTTCGGTTTCTCTATCTCGATTCGTTCAGCATACGCCAGCAGTCGCTGAAATGCCTATGGGCTTGAAGAACGCTGCATTTAACCCTATCAACCCACTCTCATGCACATCAAACAGCCGGAGTCGGCACAGGAGGTATCACAGCACCATCGGGCGTTTTGGAGGACATGGTATCTGCACTTGGTTTATATGTGTGACACTGTGAAGTATGTGTGAACTTTGAAGTAATAATCTTGCAGACAAACCTTATAGATTCTGTTTTCACGCGAGTTCGCGTGATGCAGGGCCTTTGGAAATTGAGTTATTATTGTCTTTGACATATCGGCAACTTTCGGGGCTAGTCTTATCTTGTTATCATACCTATGGTTGAGCCTCAAGCTAGGAGTCAGGTCGTACGACCATTGCCTCCGCCCTCACCAGAGAAATTCCACCATAATGCGTATCCTACCTCGTGAAGAAGCCAAATTATTGCTCCATCAAGTTAAATCGCCCCTTTTGTGACAGAAATTCCTCAATCACTTAACACGAGGGCTCAAACAGGCCGGCTTTTTGGCTCAAAAGCGCCTTGCGCGAGGCTTGAGGCTCAACCGAACTGAAGCCGTTGCTTTAATTGCCTCCCAGCTCCAGGAGCGCATTCGCGATGGCGAATACACCGTTGCACAATTGATGCAACATGGAAAAGATATGCTTGGTCGTCGGCATGTCCTACCCAGTGTACCCACGCTTCTGAATGAGATTCAAGTGGAAGGGACATTCCCTGACGGGTGCGTACTATATTGTTAATTCGGCGAGATACTTGGGCTGCTGAACACATATGCGACTTAGAGTGTTCCTTGTCACAGTTCATGATCCCATCTGTACAGAGTCCGGCAATTTAGAAGCAGCGCTACATGGCTCGTTTCTTCCTATTCCACCCCAAAGTATGTTCCCTGTGCGCCCACCCTCCGATTACTCGCCTGAAAAGGCGCCCGGGGCTGTTATCGTCCAGAAGGGGTGTATTGCTATCAACCAGGGCAGGGACAGAATCAAAATTACTGTCAAAAATACAGGAGAAAGACCTATCCAGGTTTGTTATGGCTCGAGTTGATATTACAATGCTCTCATATTCAACAGATTGGGTCGCATTACCATTTTATTGAAACAAACCCCAAGCTTGATTTTGATCGCCTCCAGGCTTATGGAAAAAGGCTCGATATCCCGGCTGGTACTGCAGTACGATTTGAGCCTGGAGATGTCAAGAGTGTTGTTCTCTGCTCGATTGGTGGAGATAAAATCATATCGGGTGGCAATGGGATTGCAACGGGCACAGTTGATTTCGGAGACGCAAACCTGGCTAGAATCAAGGAAAACTTGGATAGTGGCGACTTTCTCCACACGTATGACGCGGTGGCTGAGCAGATCATGGTTGACACGGAAATGAGCAGGGAGGCCTATAACTCTATGTTTGGCCCAACCGTAGGTGATCGAGTGCGTTTAGGAGACACCTGTCTTTGGGTCAAGGTGGAAAAAGACTATGTGCGCTGCATGAACCTCTGAACCTAATCCAATACTATACTAAAGTTTTATTAGGCCGTCTACGGTGATGAAGCTAAATTCGGCGGTGGTATGTCCAAGAACAATTCGTCAGCGCGCAGTTCTCAAACCATTACGTTCAGGGAAAACAATTCGAGAGGGTATGGGCCAAGCGACGGATCGGTCCTCCGAAGCCACTCTCGATCTGGTTATAACTAACACTCTCATCATTGATTGGTCTGGGATCGTGAAAGTACATTCTTTCCATTGCCATGTTAGTGATGAACCAATTACTGATCTGTTATTTTGGAAAGGCCGATATTGGAGTCAAAAACGGGTATATTGTTGGAATTGGCAAGGCCGGAAATCCTGATGTAATGGATGGTGTGGACGACAGTCTCCACATTGGTTCATCGACAGAAGTAATCGCGGGTGAAAAACTCATAGTTACGGCTGGCGCGGTCGATGCCCATGTGCATTACATTTGCCCTCAACAGGTCGAAGAAGCACTTGCGGTTGGGACCACCACCATGATCGGTGGTGGGACAGGTCCCAGTGCGGGAACTAACGCCACGACCTGTACCTCTAGTCCTTTCTACATGAGGCACATGCTGGCTGCCACAGACGGGTTACCAATGAATTTCGCATTTACCGGTAAGGGGAACGATTCAGGCCCAACGGCACTCCGGGAGATCATCAAGGCTGGAGCTGTGGGCCTTAAACTACACGAAGACTGGGGGTCTACCCCCGAAACAATCAGAAATTGCTTGGAAGTCGCAAAGGATGAGGATGTCCAGGTGCGTGGGTTGATTTGAGCTGTTAGATGTTGGCTGAACATCCATACAGGTCAACATCCATACAGATACCCTAAACGAGAGCGGTTTCGTTGAAAGTTCGTTTTTGTCAGGTTTACCACGACCTCCTAATGCTCTGCCTATTAGGCACTATCGACGCGTTTGGAGACCATACCATTCATACATATCACACAGAAGGAGCTGGTATGTGGTTTCGTCTCTCGCACCAACTTTGCTCAATGCCTTATAGGGGGAGGGCACGCACCCGACATTATCGTGGTTTGCGGGCGCCCGAATGTCCTACCGTCATCAACCAGTCCTACCCGTCCGTATACACACAATACGCTGGATGAACATCTCGATGTGAGAACATTATTCCTTTCGTGATAATTGCTCATTATCGGTGAAGATGTTAATGGTTTGCCACCACCTGGATAGAAATATCCCGGAAGATCTAGCGTTTGCTGAATCGCGCATCCGAGCTGAAACCGTAGCCGCAGAGGATGTTTTACAAGATACTGGAGCTATCTCTATGATCAGTTCCGACTCACAAGCTATGGGGCGTGTAGGCGAAGTAGTGAGTCGAACATGGAGAACAGCGAGCAAACTGAAGCACTTCCGAGGGGCTCTGGTCTCAGAAGGGGACATCGATGACAAGCCCGGCCAACCTGGCTTCGATAACGGACGGGTCAAGAGATATATCGCCAAGTATACAATCAACCCGTAGGTAATATCTCAAAAGATTTGATCTGCTCACCTTGTGTATCCCAGGGCAATCGCTCATGGAATCAGCCATCTGGTTGGTGATGTTGCGTGTAATAAGCTGGCTGACCTCGTCCTTTGGAAACCCGAAAACTTTGGTGCCAAACCGGAGATGGTCTTAAAGTCCGGTGTCATCGTTTTCGCCCAGGTCTGTTCTTTTACTTCTATGTTAGATAACCTGTCCATATCCCATACCCAGATGGGAGAAGCCAATGGTTCTATCCCAACCGTCCAACCCTTTTTCTCCAAGCCCATGTGGGGTGCCAAGGCCGCATCTGCGGCTATGAACTCGATCTCATTCGTTTCAAAGTCTTCCATACAAAGCAAAACAATCCACGGGTATGGCCTCAAGAAGCGTTTCGAGGCGGTCAAAGGTTGCCGGAATGTGAGAAAGGAGGACATGAAATTGAACAACGCTCTGCCAGACATGCATGTGGATCCCGAAAGCTACGCAGTCTACGCGGATCGCGTTCTTATGGATATCGAGCCTGCCGAAACCTTACCGTTGTCGACAGGGTATAATCTATTCTGATTCTACCCCAAAGGGGTGGAAGAAATGACTGTATTGTAGCTGTCACCATCGCATTCAAGACATTTTGCAAGTACCTGTCACCGCAGATGATCATAATACCAATAACGCATATTGTACGCAACTGTGTCCATTGAAAGAGAGGAATGCGTGGCATCCCCGCGCCAACAGTTCGACAAAGCGTATCACCTTAATATTTGGGAGTATGCCTGGAAGCCTGCTGTGGCCAACAGAGGCTACACTGAGTCACGCGAACAGAACGGGACTGTGTCGTGTTCTTGAGAAGGTGGCTACGTCGTAGTACAAGGTCAAGGAAGGTCTCTGGATGTAATCCTGGGCCTGGACGATGCATCAAGGATGCGAGTCACGTGGCCAGGATTACAATGCCTCAGCGTTCGTAGGTCTCAGCTTGTTATTGCCCGTCACCCGAACTCATGTTTTGCCCGAGCCCTACGGGGGGGAGGCATAGCGAGGATAGGTGCATTGAATAGAATATACTATTATAAAGTACTGCGTGATAAACGTTGAACCTCTGAAGATGAAGCGGTCCGTCGACTAATTTGGAGCTGTTAGTGGCCGGAAAAGCATTTGGACGCTAGTGTCACAAAAATATCATTGTGACATCCTCTTGGGATCTGCTCCAGCTAGGATCCACGGTAAAATAAATGGCGTTTTCAGAACTTCTGATAAAGGGTGGCCCCAAGTCTTCAAAAGCCTCGTTCGAGGCGGCGTTCAGAGGACGCGGTGTTGGAGGGATGCGGGGCGCTGGTAATTTCGGGACGGGAGCATAATAAGCGTTGACCTTCCCCAAATCCTCCAGACCAAGGCGCAAATCAGGCGTGGATTTATGTTTGGCAGGCTTTCGCCTAAGTAGTTTGGCGGATTTCTTTTTAGCAATCTCACGGTGAGTGACGGTCCCCTTTGGCAGGGGGTCGGCCGTCACCGCCAGAGGGTCCTTCAATTTTCTGAGAATATCGTGAGCTATTAGGGAAAGGATAGAGAACGAAATTTAGTACTTGGTCGCAAGGAAACCCCATCGTTTCCCCGATGACGGACGAGCAGAACCTGGGGTTATGTTCCCGTCCTTGTTATATCCACGGTCTGTTAAGACCGATTGAGGGGTAGCTGGAGGGAAACGCGAGGTGCTAGCAGAAATTGTAGCGCTCTGGATTTGTTCAATGACAACATCTCCACACGCCCGGAAAACTCGTACCTCAGTTGTGCTATGCCATCTTTCCCAGACTTGCGCCATCTTTTCCGGCGATAATTGGTCCTCGAGTCGGAGGATTGGTCGTCGCCTGATTTGGAGAGGTGCTGTGGTCATTTCGGCGATGATTTAGGAGTTGGCCGCAGGAAAGAGAGGTGTGAGCTTAGACCCATAAAAGTCGCACTTTTATGAACGTGATGCCTGGTTAGTGGACCTGTGGCGTGCCGTGTGGCAGGGACTCCGCCACAATGAGAGGAAGTGGATGTGGCCAGCTCAATGCGCTTGCAGGGCGCCAAGAATCCATTTAAACCATATGATTAGAGGAATGAATGGGCTGGCGGCCACCGGTAGTCCCGGGGTCGATTGTCTACCCGTGAGTAGGTACCATTGTGTTATGAAAGACTTCCAATACACCAACTAGTATGTGAATGACACCCCTCGCTGGTCGAAAAGTTGGGTGGTACTCACAAGGCTAGCGGAACTCCCAATTTGGAATACATTACAAGGTCATCGTACATGCATGTACAGGAAGTCTGGCGAGCAGACCCGTGAGGGCAAATCCTGATAGATTACTCTGCCGAGCACAAACTTCGGCTTTGCTCCCCTTGTGGAAAAAAAAAAATAGCGCACTCCGAGCTAAAAATTCAGCCCGATAGTGCCCCGGGGCCTAGCTGACCAGTGGATCTCATGATAAAAATGTAGGTGGAGTTGGAGGCCATGGCCCTGAATGACGCCCTTCACACTGACCCTAGGGGCTCTGATTATAACAACGACAAACTAACTCGCAGACCCCAGAAATAAACAGCCCTACATATTTGAATTTTGACTTGGGTTGGTGACATAGTGTCACACGCCCCACACTTCAATTAATATTCAACCGCAAATACCCATAACCACATTAGCTGGTCATGATCCCCCACGCGGATGCTCCTCTTCGTAAATGCATTACACACAATGCTGCGTATAGCCCACAAAACCCAGAAGTAAATGTGGAGGAAGATATCAGTGACCTATATTCTGAAACTCTCAACTTGAACAACTCTGGCTCTGCTATTCATGGGGACCCCGAACGAACACCAACCCGCAATTCGTTTCCTGTGTTCAATACATATCGATTACCCAAGAGGGTTCTGAGCCATGTTAATTCACCATCCTCGCCAGATCTAGCAAGAGTAGTCAAATCTCGGCAAGTATCTCGTTCAAAAACTCTCCCTCGAGCGTTCCAGAAAAACCACGAGGAAAGCAAGTTGCTGAGAATTGCTGGAACTACCGTTGAAGACCCAATCGTGCTGAGTATTCGAAGGTGGATTCAGGGCATAGCAATAGGTCTGTCGCGACGAACGATCTCCACAGCCAACAACTAACCAATCACATTTCCCAGTTGAATTTGACTTGGACGATGGACCAACTATTTGCGGGATTTATCCACCCACTGTGCTTACACCCATAGAAGAGGAGAATATGTGCGTGGTTTTATGTTCATTATTTTTGGATTCTCATTGATGTACCAACTACCTAGCGCTTTTGCAGCATTCCCTGATTCGCTGCAATTCGAGCAAGGGTCACAAATACATTCCTTTCGTATCAGAGAACATCTAGCATCCACTGAAACCCAGAAGCGCTCTCGGAGTGTTGACGGTTACATCTATGGTTTCTCGCACTTCACTCAGAGAAGAGACCCATCCTCAAGACGGGGATACCAGCAGGTGCGTGCTCGATCTGCTCCCTTCATACTTGTGTTTGAATCTTGTTACAGCAATCCTTGGTTATGCTGACCCAACATCCATACCCTGCCATGTTTTACTCCATCATTTCGATATTCGGGCCGCTCTTCCAAAAACACGGTGTCCCGATGGTTGAAGCTGCCGGCCATAACATCGCTACCTGGTATGCGTTCTGCCCCTCCTGTGGATCTTCCCTCTTATCCTCTTTGCAAAGCGAAGGCTGGACCCCACCCCTGGTGAAACTATTGAATTGGGTTTCTTAGGCTCCGTCTTTCAAATTGAACTCCCACATACGATAAACCAACAACAACTCACCGAAACTCCCTCGTTTCAGGAGAAATATGATCCCCGTGTTCATGTTTGCACTGTATCCCATAGACTGATAGAGCTTTACTAACACTCAGTCCAGATCTTGGCGTCTGCTCCACCACTTCTACCGCCACCCACCTTGCTGTTTGGAGCATCATTCTCTCATCTCTGGTCAATATGGGAATGTCTTGTATTATGCGAACCCATCCTAGTGTTTGGGTCGTCCCCAGCACAAACAAGCCAGGCAATTTGGTGGTTCCGTGATCTCCTGCGACCCGTTAGCCCCTCAGTTCCTCTCCTTTCGCTCTATCTTTACCTTGGACAGATTCCCATGGCTGGCGATATCCGTCCATATTTCACTGTTCAGGATGGGGACCATTCACGGCTGGTAAACAAACTCCCACCGAAAAGCGGCATTCTGCTTGGCGTTACAAACCCATTCTTCGAGAAATCATGTATCCACTGGCCCCACGTGCTCAGCCTAGGTCAGAGAAATCTGTAGGATCTCTCCATTGTTATTTTCATTCCAGGATTAATCCACGTTTTGAGAAGACGCGTTAGAAATAAACGCGGCTCGATCGATCACCCAGCAGGACCAGAGCCCGGATGGAAAACAAAGACCCACAATCGATATATCTCCAAAGACAAAAGCCTTTTGAAAGAGTTAGAGAACGTACATGTTGGTAACGAACGTCTTCGTGAGTGTGCAATTTGTTCACTTCATCCTCATCAACAACTGCTCTCAGAAACGGAAATATCCCTAAGCCTTAGAAGTCACTTTTGCGCACGCACGACGGCACTCTTGACCCCGCTCTCCAGATACCTAAACACGTTGATACCCAACCCTGTGGAGGTTGCGGCCGCGCGCACTTCCCAACATACCCTTCGACTGAAACCATTCAATTCTGTCAACTTTTTTGCATCCCTGAAAATTCACGGTAGCCCGTTGCCATTCCGCTCAGCAAGCAGACGAAAGGAATTTTATGAAAGGTGGGAACATGATCAATATATTTCAAGAATCCGCCTAACTTTTCAGTCAAGATGGCTAAAAACCCCAGCATTTGGGATATGGTTAGCACAGCAGGAGCATATAGTACAAGGAGTTTTGGAACAAAATTTGGCACAGTCATCGACTGTTAATCAAGCTGAATAGTCATAGACCCACTTTTTGAACGCACGGACCCAGTTAGCCGATAATGCGCCACATTCATAAATATGAGCAAATACGCGATAAAAGCGCCAAGCCCGGAAGTCCAACAACTCTGACTCCTGCCTGTCAGGCCATAATTACTCCCGTGTATCCTTCCCACTATCTTTCTCCCCACCAGTTGGTATCTCTCCTGGGCTCCTGGGACAGTAAACATCCACATTTTTATTGATTCTCGCATGTAAGAGCCTCCACCACTGTCTTCACTGATGTTGTTATGGAGTAGAGCGCTAAATTTGTGTATATGCTGATACCCGCATGTTCTTTTGTTTTCTCGTTGCATCTGTCTGCATCATCCTGTCGTCGATACTCAAACACCTCCTGTGGTCTTTAACTCCCAGTGCAACAAAGTTGGAATTTTCCCTCTTGACGCCCTAGCTTTTGAGTTCGCTGGAAACATGCCTGAAGACGATTTTGACATTTATGGCGAGGATGAGGGCTTCAACCAACAGCCCGAGACCGAGGTGGGCAAATCACACTTTATCGTCCAAGATAGCGTGTATCTAAGTCTAGGCGAAGGCGAGTGAACAGCAAGAGGAAGAAGTCAAAGAGGAAGAAAAGGTGTCCACCTTAACAACATCTCCAGAGCCCACCACTGGAGATAAAAGGCCTAGGGAAGACGATTCAGTCGAGCAAAATCCTAACCAGCCCCCAGCTTCTCGCCCCAACCACACAACCCCCGCCACCCAAATGACCAACACGTACGCGACTCCCGCTACAACCCCAGCTCCCGCGGGACAGATGATGAACAGCAGCGGAATGGGCATGTACGATGCGTTATATATCGGCGATTTACAATGGGTCTGTTTGTCCTGTCGTTTAGTCTCATGTGCATGTTTTCTAAGATCCCGTTTTGTAATTTTTCTGTTTTGCAGTGGACAACTGATGAAGATTTGCGACAAGTTGCATTGACTATTGGGGTCACGATTGATCACCAAGACATCACATTTTCTGAACACAAGGTCAACGGCAAGAGTAAAGGGTGTGGATATTTTATTCATGATATCCTACTCTGTTTGATCATACCTCAAAGCATCGCGTATGTAGAATGCCACGATTTTGAGGCCGCCCCAGCATTGAAAGTATGGTTCGACAACAAGTAAATTTGTTTCCCCCAGCCGACATGCACCACTCTAATATCCGGAAATTAGTGACTTCCAGAATCGCCGAGCAACAGCAACCTTGACAAATTCAGCCCAAGGCAACCCGTTCCGCACCCTTCCAAAAGGTGAGGTGTGATGTCCCTGACTGTCCATCCGGCACACTGAGGTTTCCCCCCCTCCCCAGAACCACCTCCGCGCGATGGTCGTGGCGGCCAAATGCAACAGTCTGCGCCTGCGCCCATTCCTTCAGCAGGATCAAACATGAATATGAATCGCGGTGGTGGCAACTTTAGAGGTGGTCAGATGAACAACATGAACCACATGGGCATGATGAACATGCGTGGGGGGATGATGAATGGGGGTATGATGCGCGGAGGTATGATGCCGGCAGCCTTGGGCATGAACATGGGCATGCCAGGCGGTGGATTCATGAACGGAGGTGGGTTTGGTGGAGGTCGTGGAATGATCCCACAGGGCCCGAGGGGTGGTATGATGGGTAATGGGAGAGGGATGATGGGTGGTATGGGTACGAGTTTCTAGCTTCCCTTCTATAGTTTACGATCCAGCCACACGTCGCGCTTACTACTATGTTTTTATGTGCTTCTGCCTCAACATGACAGGATTGATATCAAACGCTGAACGCGGAGGATCAAGTCTATACAATGAGAGGGACCGAGAATTGTATTGCATTGTTCGGGGGTCACTGGTCACTATTAGATAGCTGGCATTCATCATTCAAGCCGCGCCAATAAACATAGCCCGCGCTCAAAAATCATTGGGCGTCCAATCTCTCGCACGACTGAAGAGCAACCGCAGGTGGGACGGGGTAAGGACCACGTATATGTGATCATCGATTATCCCGACGTAGAAGAAGCCATCTGAGAGGGTCGCAGTGGGGATGACTTGGACCCCCTCTAGGAGGGGATTCGTGCCGTCCACTATATCGCCCTCGGACTTGAGCATGTGGTTTCAATCATGCATCGTCACCAAAGGACAGTAGTTTCTTGCTTTCCTTCTTGGGCTTCTTCTTGAGCCCTTTCTTTCTGTCCAAGTCCTTGTCGCCCTCAGGTTCATCCACGGCCTTTCTCTTCCCAGAAGGCCTCTTCATTCCCTCCTTGGATGAAGAGAATGAGAGGCTCGGTGTTGACTTTTTGGTGCTAGCGCCGCTCAGCTGCACCGAAGGGAGGGGCTTTTCAGCAGAAATAGATGGATCCGGGAGTGGGGGGAGCCCCTTCTCTAAAGTAAATCAGATTCCGTTACGCGTGGTCAGGTCGAGGAGCTAACCTCTCCGTCGGACATTCTCTGCTTCGCGTTCCGTGAGATGCTTCCCTTCCCTCAGAACGACGACCTGTGGTCTTTCATCTGCATCGTCTTCATCTGCACTTCCCGCTTCGTCCGCGGGCCGCTCTGGGATGGCAGGGCGCCGTGGGATCGGCGGACGACCTGAACCGTCGTCCTCAAACTCCGGATCTTCTTCATCGTCTTCGTCCGGTATTCCAGCGATCTTATTCTTGAATTTCAAGAGAAATGCTGGGGTATTTTGACTGTACCCGAGCTTGGAGGAGAGTTGCTGTCGCGTTGGCTCCCTAGGCGCCATGAGGTGCTCGACGCGATTGAGGGGATTTGGCGCGAGTTGTTGGACGCAAATTGTTGATGTTGTGGCCAGACGCCCTTGTCAAATAATTTCTCATCACGACCGTAACCGGAAGGTAATTACACTTTCACTTCTCTCCCCCCTCCCCCCACAGCACGACAAGCCCCTGTGCCGTATTTTGCCACCGCTCGGTCCCTGCACAATCAGACTCGTCCGCCAGGCTGCCGTAAATTACATTGGCCTGAGAATTCATATTGTGAGCTGCTGTCAAGTACATGCGCCCTGGCTATATCAATGTTCTAGATATCTGGTCTGATGACAGGACCCAATCATGATGATGAGTACACGTGCCAGATCGGGTATTTATGTACTACGCAACGCAGGAAGGTACATATTCAAATCATGGTTGACACAAGCCAAAAAAAAAAAGAAGAGATGAATACATACAACCGCCGGTCGCCCAATTGGTCACCCTCGGTTGTGGTGCTGGACTGCCCCAAGGGTTTGCCTCAGTCACAGGCTGTCCGTACCGTAGTGTACGGGATCCACTGCACAGACTTCAAAATAGTGGTCTTGATGCTCCACCAAGCGGGCCGTGTTTGCTTTATCCCACTTCTCCCCACTTTTGTAACGAAAGAGCACGACAGCTGACTTGAGCATCCCTGGCACTTTCGTACCACATTCAGGGAGATCAGTTCATTGCTCACGACATTTCATTTGCGATTCGCTTGGTATATAAACGTCCACCAGTGAAGGGTCAGTGATGATCGGGTTGCTCTTTCTTTTCTTGACAAGATGGTTGGTGGGTTATCTACAACAGGGGGTTCCATTCTATCGATCGCTGGGTGTTTAACTCCGGTGGTTAGGTGGACATACCGCTTGTCGCACAATCTCGAACTTGAATGTGTGAACATGACGATGATTGTGGTTAGTGGTTTGCAGTGATAACAAAGTTGTCGGTTTCAGTTCCGATTAGTGTTCTTCACCGTGATGGCTTAGATATTCACTACCTCGGAAAGTAAGTTCCAAATCCCGGCGGGGATTCGAGTCAGAGCTGCAGCTGATGTGGATCAGTTGGAAGTGTTTCCATTTGGAAAATTAGTCATCGTAAGAGCTCTAGAATGTTTCGCGTGTATATGAATGGCAAGTCAAGCCGGTCCGTCGTTTCATCTTTCTCTTTTTTTTCCCTTTCGATTTCCAATGCCCACACAGGTCGACGAGGAAACACCGTTGCTGCGGTCACAACAGGTCCAGAAAACTCCTCTCCCCTGGTTCCAGTTTTCTATCGTGCTATTCCTTCAGCTTGCTGAGCCGCTCACATCACAAGTTATTTACCCATTTACACCCCAGGTAAATCACCTCTTGTTAATCATCCCTGGGGCACTCAATGATCAATCAATTATCATTGTTATTAGTTAATAAGAGATCTGGGTATTACGAATGGTAATGAAAGCAAAGTTGGGTATTATGTTGGACTCATGGTATATTTGCCATTCATTCGCCGCTTCCTTTTACCTGCTGACTGAGGATCCCAACAGCAATCCATATTTTTCCTGACTCAGGCAATGACTGTTTTACACTGGAGCCGGGTCTCGGATAGAGTCGGACGAAAACCTGTTATCCTGACGGGGCTCGTTGGCCTTTCCGTCTCGATGTATTGCTTTGGTCTCTCAAGAACGTTCTGGGGTCTTGTTTTGAGGTGGGCTTCTTTATTGATGGTCACTACAATTTCTCATGAGTCCCCCAAAAGTCGAAGTTTGAACGGCGCGTTAAGTACGCCTTCTATCTGATCAAGCTTGCGCCTTCATTTTTTACTGATATTGACTTGGCAGATGGAAACATTGGAGTGATCAAAAGGTATTTTTTACTACCCAAGGGAGGGTGTATATCTTCTGACTAATACTAATCGCCTCAGTATGATGGCGGAAATGACAGATGCGACAAATATATCGCAGGCGAGTATTCTAAATTATCACCTGTATGGTTACTGATCATGTTCAAAATAGGCATATGCATATATGCCAATTGCGTGGTCGACTGGAGGAACCGTAAGTTCTAATGTTATTTCCGGCTGTTTCTGTTAATGGTTCCCATAGCTTGGTCCTATCATTGGCGGCTCATTATCAAAACCTGCTGAGCGGTTTCCCCGCCTCTTCGGGAATAACGAATTTTTGAAAAAGTACCCGTATTTCCTTCCCTGTGCTGTCCCCGCAACCTTCTCCGCGCTGGCCTGGGTGGTCACCTTCTTCTTCTTGAAGGAAACCGTTGCATCGCCCGTACCCTTGTCCCAATTTCTTGGGCTACGAAAGGGAAAGACTGACCCCCCCACCTTACCGGACACTCAGGGTCCACAAGAACCCACCGCACCATCTACCCCGGCGGGACAAAACGATGCTGCTATAACCGAGAAGCCTCTATCCTTACGCTCGCTCCTTATTCCGCGTGTTGTCATTGCTGCTGGAAACTATGCGTTCCTCTCACTGGTGGACATCGCCTTCCGTGCCATCCAGCCTCTTTTTCTGTCGACTCCAATCGAGCTCGGAGGCCTCGGACTCCCGCCCTCAATGATTGGCAATCTGCTGTCCATCTTTGGTATCCTCAACGGGATATTTGTAGTGTTCTTCTTTGCGAGAATTCATGACCGCTGGGGATCAAAAAAAGTATTCACAGCGGGAATAGCGTCTGCCTTTCCATTGTTCATCTTATTTCCGATCATCAACCATTTGGCTAAAAGCCAGGGGCTCAGTCCCGTAGTGTGGTCACTGGTCGGATTGCAGATAGTGATTTCCATATGCTTGAGTCTGTCATACGGTGCGTTAGCAAAAGTGAAACGAAAAGCCCCCTCTGACCGCAGCCTTTCAGGGGCCATATTTATTTTCATCTCTGCTGCGTCGCCGAACCGTGCTTCGCTTGGAGCGACTAATGGCTTGAGCCAGGTCAGTGCTGATTGTGCCCATTAAACTATGTCGATAGCGCTGACCGAACTGGCAGATGTCTGTGAGCATCATGCGGGCAATAGGCCCTGCGGTAACTAATTCGATGTTCTCGTTGTCGATGGAAAAGAACTATCTGGGTGGATACCTCGTCTATTACGTTCTGGTATTGATAGTGGGGGCAGCCATGTTCGTAGCATCCATGCTTCCCCGGCTTTCATAAAGTACAAGACTATTGTCAATCGTATAATTATCACTCTTTTGATCATCGCAGTAAAACAGGTATCATGCAGTTGCCACAGCCCTCTGTAGTCCAAACAGGGCCCAATAGGGTTGTTTGTGGCTGGACTGCCACGATAGCTGGCCGCACCCATCTTTGTTGGTCACTGACTCCATTGTTTCTATCTCTCCAAGTCCCTTTTGCTTTCTCATAACGTCCACTATATACCCCTGCATCATAGACGCTCTTGCCACAATGTCGACATTTCAAGCTCTCATGGCCCTTAGTGCCACTCAAACCAGGGAATCACAAAGCGCCGTTCAAACCGCAATTCAAGAGCGTCAGAGAAAGGAGGAACTCAGGAGGAAACAACAGGAAGAACGGGATCGGAAAGAGCAAGAGCTGGAGAAGAAGCTCAGGCTCAAACGTTTTGAGGACCAGAAACGAGAGGAGGAACGACTCAAACAGCAGGAGGAAGCACGCAAGGCCAAGGAGGCTGAACGGCACCGACGGGAGGAGGAACAACGAGATGCTCTGCGCTATGGGCCCAAAAAATCCAAGGCAGCCACCGCAGCAGATGGGACTCCCAAGTGGCCTTCCTCACAGTCCAGTAATCGAGAAGGAACCCGCAAGGCCAAGTTCCCTGGTGACGAGGATGGCGATGACTCAGCTCCTGAATTTTTGACCCGGGAGGAGAAACGTGAGCGAAAGCTCCAGCAAGAAAGGCGAAAGCTTTTCCAACCCACAAAACGCACTACCCAATCAAGTGCGTACACCAAGTCTGGTAGACGTTTGCCTGGTGGTGCGGTCGATATCGCCACCACATCACAGTCATTAGACGCCGGCTCGAAAAACCAGTCTATCCGGGAGCGGATTGCAGCGATGCCGAACACCTTGACCAAACTCAACACAGTCAAGAGGGATACTCGTACCATCGACGAGATCTTACAGGACCGGGCAAAGGCCAAGGTCAAAGTCCTCGACGGTGACGAGGCCCGCGAGTTCAATGATTGGTTTGGTTCTTCCAAGAAGAAAGAACCAGTCAAGAAGCCGCCCACTACCACCGCTTCTGCTCCATCGACATCTGGCGCAAACACTCCTGCTTCCCGTGAGCATCTGGACAGAAATCTGCCAACTGATACCCCTTACCATAATTTCAGAAGGGAGCACCCATGCTGCAACGAGCTCCCAGAAGAAAAATACTGCAAACTCAAAGCCAGCGAATCCCAGACCAATCTTCACCAAGCCCCTGTCAGCTGGTCCCAGATCTGCCACTACTACCACTCGACCAAATGGTTCAGACAAATATGCGAAATCTTCTAGCGTCCCTAGCGCTAAAATATCTAAAGTATCTACCTCTGCGACCCCTCGTCATAATGGATCTTTTTCCAAGAAACGCACCCGCTCTCCCAGTAGATCCCCCACCCCACCTCCGTACAAGAAACGTGCCTTGTCCCCTGAGTTGACCCAAGACATTAGCTCGACCATCTGGCAGATGTTTGGCAAGAAGCGCGACAGTTATGTCGGGATGGATGTCCTCAGTGACGATGAAGACATGGAAGCTGATGCAAACCTCCTCGAGCGTGAGGAGATGCTTAGGCGAGTTTATTCATTTCAAGTGGTTTCTATCCATTGATGAGGTTCTTTTAGTGCTCGAATTGCAAAGCGTGAGGAAGAGCAAGCAATTGAAGAGGAGCGGCGCCACGAAGAAGAGAAGCGTAGGCGCAAGAAAGAAAAAGAGGCTCGCGAAAGGCGAAGCGGAAACTAATCCCCTAGATCTGCGGCCCAGCGCGCCGATTTGACACTCACAGCAAATCATGCTCTTACGTTCGATGTCAGAAATACTATACAACCACTGTTTCATCTAAACCACTGGGTTTCTTATTATCACTACTACATGCTCATATATCTTCGTTCGTGTTATACACCACTGTACTAGATCACAGACTATCATTGTAGTTCCAATTTTGAGGAAACGTTTTCGATTTTTGTATTATTATTATTGCATAAATCATGAATATATTGTATCAATAGCTGCTCAACATAATGACTACGTCAACTCATCATCAAGTGCATATCGTGTTCCGAGTCTAGTTGACCTGAAATCACAATGGAAGCAATGATTGACACGGGCGCCTGTGATTACCATTGGTGTTTGTGGTATTTCCAGCGCATTGGAAATCAAACTGCTTTGGTGAATGGTTATTCCGGATTATCAATAAACATAGATTGATACACTAAGACATATGACGGGACCAGCCACGCTACTATTGTTTATCTACTAGTGTTTATTTAAAGAACGCTTGAGGGCGATGTTTGTTAGAATCAAAAACTTATGGTGGCATGAAACATACTGACCCATGAGCGCGTCCGTTCGAACTGATTTGAATGAGCCAAGCGTTGATGGGGAATATCAAAATACTTACTCGACCTTGACATGCGCGGTTACAACGCTTTCCCCACGACCTTCAAGGGTACGTTCTTCTGGGCTAAGGACCATTGAGCATTAAAAAGCAACGAGGAGGGACGTCGCCTACTCCACGAGATCAAAGCCCTCAACTTCCTGGCGGGCCTCCAAACTAACGAGAAAGAATTAAAACAACTACAAAGGTTAACGGATCAAGAATTCACATCATACGGCGGCGGACTGGTTCAACGTCATCGGCGCCGGTAGGCTCGGGCGCAGGGGGGTTAGAGATTGGAGGGGCTGCGGCACCGCCGGAAGGAACTGCCGCGCCACTAGAAGGGGCCGGCAGCTGGGCAGATTGGGAAGGCTGTGGAACGCTTGCGCTGGGAGCACCGGCAGGCGCGGATGAGGTCGGAGCTGGAGGACCAGAAGGAGCATTGCTTGTAATGACAGGGTCTGAGGAAGCGTTGCTTGTAATGGCAGACTTGGAAGTGGGTGCGCTCTTTGTTGGGCGAGCACTCCTGCTCTTGTGAATGCTGTGGCTCTTTGTTGGTCTCTTGCTGGAGAAGGAGTTAGTTGGGGCGCAGCGGCAGTGGTCACCCTCGCGGTCGTGGCGCGCTTGGTATGGTTTGCATTCACACTTCGGTATTCGGTCCGGGTAGGTGCGAGCATTTATAGCTTCATCCCGGGGTTGGAATGGGTCGAAGAGGTCGCGGGCCATCTCTGGATACCTGCGGGCGATCGCTTGAGGCTCGGGTTGGCTGGATTAATTATAGATTATTCAAAAGCTCCAGCGGATTGATGGGGCTTACAGGTAGGGAGCACCCAATGTCGACACAACGCCAAGTGCCAGAGTGGCAATAAGGACAGTGGAGGGTGAAATCATTGTTAGGGTGTGAGTGTTGAAAGCACAGGTGTGGGTGAACGAAATTGGATAGCTCTGGGTAACCGGTACCGTCGAGTTCAAACTATAGAGCACAGCTGGGGTGCCAGTGAACTTGAAGGCCACATTTATATCATTTGCATAGATGCCTGGACCCCTTTTCATTTTACCCATTTGTCTGTTTTCAATTGATGAGGCTTTGATGGGCGCTTAAAATATGCGGAGCACAGGGATGATCGATGATGCTGGATGATGATGGCTGAAATGAACTTTCTTCCCCAGATATCCGACAATCCTATGTAGGGCTGAGGGATTGCTTGAGGAAAGCAGTTGATTTTTATTGTGCTGGTACGCAGGTTAGAATAAAGTTACAGGAGGAAAAGGATACTGTCGTGGGATAGGAGATAGTTCAAGTGCATGGCCGATATGGCCGTTCGCGTCAGTGCTGGTCTCATTTACATCAGTGCTGCGTGAGTGACTTACAAAGGAGGCACGGACTGTGGCTCAAAGCGGTTACCGCGGGCCATCAAATTTCATGAGCTGGATACTTGGAGTACTCACCCAAGGCAGCCCAAGGCCTGGCCTCACTAGCAATCTGCGTGAAAGAGCGCGTGTTGATGTTCGCTTGGTGTACTTATACCCAAGACCCCGAGCAGATAGGAGTACGATGTAAGCTGTATCATACCCGACTCCCATCACCGTAGGGTGGCGACAGCCAACGGTCTAGCTGCGCGATGGACATATTATGCGAAACTCGCAAATCTGTTACCCAAACGCAAGCAGTATTTGGATTCCGGAAGCAACAACCACATGGGGTCGAATCAGCAACCAGGAACCTACCTGGGCACTTGAACTATCAGGGGATCCAAATAAATTCGCATTTGAAACGTTTGGGAACGGGAGCAACGTTTGAAAACAGACTCTAATATGGGCGAGGTCGCGGTAACATGAAGGAGACTCGTATCCCAGTCAAAGTGATACCCAGCAAAATGATGTATACCAGATTTCCTCCTGCCAAATTGCGCTCAAGCGAGATCGAAAAGAGGGAAGATGCAGTTGAAGGTGCTAGGGTCCGCATAGTACACGCCAGCGTCTGGGCTAGGCCATTTATTGCACCTATTGAATCGCGGTTGGGAACGGACTCTAGTATGATAATTTGTATAGCGGCTGCAACAACCCTTTCAAATTCGTTGATAAGATGATTCAGGCAAAAACATACCATAGGCAATATACGAGGACATCTGGAAGGCAAGTTGGATGATTAAAAGAATCCAAACGGTTGTGTCCATTCGTCCTGCTCGTCGAGTCAGATACCCGAGGACTGGGTAAGCTCCAATGACGATCAGAAAGCCGGAATAGCAAGCGATATACGCCGTTCTTGTCCCAAACATCCTGATTAATGGACTCATGAAGTTGAACTGAACAATGGCATTGATAAATCCCCATATACCCATGATCATTCCGATCTCATAGGGGCCCAGGCCCAACCCACCCAATTCGGTGGATGTTGAGAACATAAGTGGTCGGAGAGCATGCATGCACATGTCCGTAAAGGCGAGGAACAGGTAACTCAGCATGGGGATGAGAACCTGAGGGATAAAAAGGGCATTGAGTGGGGCTGGTTGCCCACTCAAACCGCAATTGGGCACAGAGACGTCTGTAGGTTGATCGGGATGTTGATTAGAGCCGTAATCGTGAAAATCACTAGACCTAAGGAGGCTGGTGGTGGAACGTGGTGCCTCAAGAACATCGCACGCCGTATCGGGTTTCATGCCGTTCGTTTTTCTCACTGACATGACACTGGGTAGGGTCTAGCCAATTCATTAACAGAAGGCTCGCATCCGTTTGGATTACACACCTCCTTGAGTCCCAAGAATGAAACTATGAACGATGTAAATGCAAGGGTAGCAGCCGCAGTGCATGGTAGCGAATACGGATATTGCCCAAAAAATACGCTGTTCCCGAATATCGCAGGCCAGCGATCGGCTGGGTTGGATAGAGTCCCCCCTAGGAGTGGTCTAACGACTTCTCAATTATCCTGTTGGATTGTTATAGAAATAACGACACAGACCCAACTGTGACACCGATACTCCACATCAGAGGCATCGAGGCAAACGCATCTGCGATGTTTGTGGAATCAGTAATCTGAGAGAACACAGTAATTAGTCAACGATTTATGGATGGCTACCCTTGTTACCTCTGCGATGGCACTTTTTGAAACGCCTGTGAAACGTTCATGTGATCACGGAAGGCGCAAAGGGCAGACAACTCACCAATATTTCCGTTGAACACGCCCTGGAGCGTCCTATAAACTACCAGTGGCCAGAACCTCCGAGATAGCCCAAATCCAAACATAGCAAAGGAGAGACCAAGCGGGCCCATTAACAAAATTGGCCTTCGACCGACCCGGTCCGAGAGTTTTCCCCAGTATAATGCTGTCAATGCCTCTGCAAGGAAAAATATGGATTCCTGGTAACGATCAAGACTTCGATAAAACACGACACTCCAATAAGCTTACAATTATGCCGGCGAAATAACCAGTTTTTTTTTCATCACCACGAGTGATCCCAGTCTCTTGTACAAATTGATTCACGAAGGGGTATATCACTGTGGCGGTCACCGGCTCTGCAATTTGGACCAGATTGAGGATGAAAATCTGGAATTTCGGCAATGGGGTACGGGCCCCATGATTTGCACTCTCGAGAGAACCCATCCAAGTTCAGATTAGATCCGATGTGGGAAAGTCCCAGTGTGGTGGGCGTTTTGTCAGGTAGATGGTCAACGCATCGATCCATCATTTTATTGAGCCTTATCGGTGTTAAGGGGAGCGCCGTACCATATACGTATGATACCTGTCGTACATACCAGTATTCGATTAAATTACGTGGAACATCGGGTGATCCAGCCTGACTCGGGTAGTTTTCAGGAATGGGGAAGGTTTGGGGTTTCGGAGGCCGGCTCCGGAGTGTTCATTCATTAATTTGCATATGATTGGTAACACCAATGCTATGATACCTGAACACACGAGGACTACTTCCAATTTTCTCCAGAAACAAGGACAACCTCTCGTCATTCGATTTTCGTCTTCAAGGCAGCCAAGCACTTTTCGTTGATACAATTTACGGAATATTTCATCTAGAAACATCCATCAGAATTAATTTTAAATCAACAGCTGTTGCTACTTACCCAGGAGTCCCAAATCCTTGAGAACCTGGCACAAGATACAGACTTGATTGTAGATAAGAACGGCAGAAATTGTTCATGATTGAGGGACAGGGTACAAGCGCTAGATGGATTGAGTTTCATCAATAGTGCCCACGGTATAACTTCGGGTGGCTCAAGATCTCTGCTGAATTCAATTTCAATGGCCGGGTCTGGCTAAAGATTATCGATACTATATCTATAACTCAGAATTCTATATGATACACGACTTGGTTCGACTCGAGGCTTTTTCCCATTCTAAAAACCTAGCGGGGGTTCTTGGGTAAGAAGAAGGACACTCTGATCCCGACCAAAGATACTGCTGCAAGGGCAAAGTAAACCATGTTCCCTCCTGCAAGGTTGTGCTCAAGGGATATTGAAAATAGTGATGAAACCAGGGATGGGGCAAGAGTTCTCATTGAACATCCCAGCGTTTGGGCAAGGCCGTTGGTGGAACCTAGCAACGCCCTATTTTGGACACTTTCAACAATCATAAGGTAATCAGATGCTGTTTCTCTCGGTAAGATTGAGAAGTATGATGGTAGATAGATGCAACATACCATAAGCGACCCCGGTCAGCATCTGCAAAATAAGCTGGATAATAACGATGCTCCAGGTTATCGCATCAATGCGCCCTGCCCTCCGAGCACAGTAGCCCAGGACTGGGTAGCTGATGGTCACAAATATGAGGCTTGCATATGTCATGATAAATGCGTTGCGGTTTCCAAGCCGTCGAATGATTTTTGCGAGGAAGGTGAATTGGGCCACAGCGTTAGCGACCCCCCATATGCCCATGATACTTCCAATCTCGTAAGGGCTAAGTCCCAGGCCACCGAATTGGATGGAGGTGGAAAACATCAGGGGACGCAGGACAAGGTTGCACATATCTGTGAAGGTCAAAAACATGAAAGTTGCCAGGACGGGCACGACCTGGGGGGTTAGCAGTGCGCGGAGGGTCGGCGGTCCGGGTTCAACTGTCCCCACTGAAGTTGAAGGCTGCAACAACGGGTCCGTCTCGCATGGACTTCCGGTAGTATTGATGTAGTCCGCGCCGAGTGGAGGTGCTATATGTTGGCCAGCTCTGCGTTTTTCACTGGCCCGGAGTGCGGATGGCAACGTCTAGGTCGAAACTTTAATGAAGGGATTCTAAAACCAACGGCTCCATTCTCACCTCCTTGAGTGCCATAAAGGAAATCAGGAAAGAGACGAACGCTATAAGAGCGGCACCAGCACAGGGCATAAGATACGGGAATTCCTGGAGGATTTTGATCTTCCCGATACCATTGGGCCATCTCGTCGCTGGATTTGAGAGGACACCACCCATGACTGGTCTGAGCCGGCTTTATATCCATGTAATGCTTCAACACGCGAGAACATACCCTATCGTTATTCCAAAACACCACATCAATGGGAGTAGTGCATAGGCGTCCGCAATGTTGGTGGAGTCTGTGATCTGTCCATAACTAAAATACATAAATGGCTATCAGGGCAATTGCAATCACATACCTCGGCAATAATACTCTTGGAAACTCCTAGTAAGATTTCGTGAATAATCAAGAAGGGATGGCGTGAGGCGCACAATAAGCGCTAACCTATATTTCCATTAAAGATGCCCTGTAAGCACCGATACAGTACAAGCGACCAAAATTGGTGAGATAGACCGAAACCAAGCATTGCCAGCGATAACCCCAGCGGTCCCAATAAGAGGACGGGTCTTCTGCCAATGCGGTCGGACAATCTTCCCCAACTAAACACGGTCGATGCCTCGGCGAGGAAGAATATGGACTCCTGCAATCACCATCAGGGCTACGCGACTCCCCACAATATATCGGGGCACCTACAATGATACCAGCGTAATAGCCTGTTTTTTTTTCATCGCCTTGGGTGGCGCCTGTCTTACGAACAAATTCGTTGATAAATGGATAAATCACCGTTGCAGTGACCGGCTCGGAAAATTGGACCAGATTGAGTATGAAGAGTTGAAACCTTGGAAGAGGTGTGGGTTTGGGTTGAGTTTGAAGGTCGCCACCATTGATCTCGTGTGTTACTGGGCCAGGGCCCCTGTTTGCGTTCGACTCTCGTTCGAACATGAGGTCAGTAATCGCTAGAATTTATCCCCTATTCATTAGTATATATATGTAAGTTATTGCCGACTTGACAGGAAAAGTTCTGACTCATCCGGTGGAGGCAGGCGTGACTCACCTGTTCAAAAATAACTGGCCCCTCCTACGCCCGTTGACCAGAAAAATTGATATCCCGCGTTGACACCGGGGATAAGTAAAAATCGGGACTCCACCTTCCTTCTAGATTCAATGGGAGTCTCGTCGAAGCGTATAGATATCTCCCGTTACTTTCAGGTCCAATCCTATATGTGGCAAATGGATAGCAAGATACATATTCACGTAGAACAACAAGCGGATTTTTGTGGGTAGCACATACGGCGCACAAGATTCGTAGCCGCAAAAGACTACTTCTGGAATTCATTCAACACTCTCTCGGAATTTAAGAAATTCGTTTGGGCGAGTTCCCAGTCTATGTCGCAAGGTGTCATGGGGTTTTTTAGGGTTGTAGGCGGGATGCGCACCATCAGAAATAAGTGTGACGTTGTCTCGCAGAAGCTGCATAACACTTTTTGTCCCCGGGCTATAAGCCGGCCATTCAGCTGTGAAAGGTTGCTTTGGTTGGAGCTGCAATTAAATACGGGCGAACATACGTCCGGGGTTTAGATCATTGATGAAATTGATATAGAAACCGAGCATCCTGTTCGCAAAATCTGTTTCGACAGCAGCCACAGCAGGGATAGGGCCGAATAGAAGTGCTAATTCCGAAGCATGAGCAACTAGATCGGGCGTGAGCGTTGACCAGTCCCAAGCAAAATCAACATGAATTACCGCCTAGACTTGGGTTGCTCCCCGGGATAAATTCTTTGAAGTGATATGCAAACATTGGCTGCAACGACGAGCCGTGTTGGAATAAGAGGCGCCTTGGCGACAAGAACATATTGTCCGTGTACCATGATGCCGACCTATCGAACAACGAATCACCAGTGTTGAAGGGAGCTCCCTGTGCAGGATCATTTTCCGGGAACAGCCCGTGAATCTCATCGAGGACATCGGTGGTAATGCTACTATTGTCGATGACTAAATGGCCAATGAAGTTGTCGAATGCGGCGTCTTCCGAGCTTCCCCTCAGCCCAAGCTCGCGAACCGACCCACTGAAAGTCGTCCCTTCGTTCAACTAAACGTTGTTACTGTTATACGAATTGCGGGCTATATGATGCAATCACTCACGTTTGTTCCTCCTAGATATGGAAGATGGAGAAAATCTCCGCGCCGAACTTTATCGGATGCACGGGCTGTGATTAAGCTACCAGTTGGACCAACACAAGGCTGCCACAGCTGACTATTGAGAGTAGAAGATATCATGCTATTGCTGATGCTAAGCAAGGCCTAGCAAATCAGGTCAACCCCGGGGATGTAGCATCAGTTCGTAAACCACAAACCCCAAAGGGAACTTGTTGGAGACATGCAATAGCACTATTGCCAACAGGACAACCAGTGGCGGTGAGCAACCTGGCGAATGGTTTTCCAGGTTTATCAAAGGTACTGGCGTCGGGACTATTTTTACTGCAGTACTTTATAGTCAATACCATGATGATATTTTGACGGTAAGACTTACAATGGGCCTGTTGATGAGTCCGCAATTCCGGCACGAAACAGGTGTTGGGGCGCCGAGTAAACGAAGTGCGACTCGACACTCCCAGCTCCAGCGGACTGAAAGGAATAGCCATCAGACGCTGGAATATATCATATAAAAATGAAGGAGTCCAGACCTGACCCCAAATCGTCACCTAGTGAATTAGGGTGTTATTGAGTAACTTGACGAATGAGGGGGGGAGAGATACCTTCGAAGGATCTCCACCAAATGCTGCAATATTTTCTTGAATGAAAACAAAGGCTTGTCGTTGATCTAGAAGCCCAGCGTTCAAGTCTTTTGGGGAAACACTAGCGCTTGCGAGCTGGAATGTTTTATTTTTCAGCGTACTTGGCATACGTTGCAAATACACGCACGAAGCCAAAGGTATTGACTCGATAATTGCTACGAGTATTGTGAGATCAAACCGCAGAATAGATGGAAACTACTTTACATGGAAACAAAAATAATGGGTTTTTTCGCGACGAGACTCTGTTGTAGGATACCTACCACGAAATGATCACATGTACTGCGGTAAACGAATTCGGAGAGACCCACGAGTTGGGTCAAATCCTGGATCAGAAGCGGCACTGATGGGGATATCAGGTCGATCGTATTGAATGACAGATAAACCTTTACCCAGATGTGTATGCGCCACCCTACAGCGACTGGTAAGGGCTGGTAGAATCAATTACGAGAAATGCAAGGCTTACATGGATCCAAACGAGGACAGGAAGGCCTGCGTTGGCAGGAGTATTCTGAGGTCTCCAAACCTATGTATCGATGTAAGCAGACGTAGGTTGGGCTTCAGAATGGAACAACATTGAGAAACAAACAGTCCTCAGCAATCGGTGCACCTAAATTCCCAGCAACTTGTGGGCATGCGTTGCCAAAACTCGATGCAACCTTCACCGCAGCCGAGGCCTTGGTGATTGGCACTGGGGCCTTGAAACGAAGGGGTCCTACTGGGGGTTGGGCATAGGGTATCCCAAGCCATTTCTCAGTCCCATTGGCGGTTGCTACTCCTCTAAATACACCTATCTTCAAGCTGACATCGAGGGGAGCGGATGCGATGGCAAAAGCGAAAAGTGCATGGTAGATGTTCAGGTAGACTGCAAGGAGTCCGATTGGATATGCTTTGAGAGTGGAAATCATCGGGGGTAACTTCACAGAGCACCAACACGAGTGTGTGTATCTCGGTTGATGTATCAAGTGCCGATTAATATCCCAGGACGGTCCGGCTCCTGGCCCTGGGGAGGTCAAATCTGTAATGAGATTATGAGAGGATGTGAGCGACATGCCCAGAACTGGCAAGCATAGTGGGAACGTACATAATTATACATCCTGTGGAAATCAAACACTGGCGGAGACAGAGCGAGAGAGATTCCGGTCGCATTCCACACAACTAATTCACAGGCGGCCCTCAGCAGTCGGACTTGAGATATTTTTTTTATTTGCACATATTAATTCTACACGGCATAATCGACGGTCAACGGCGATCATGTTGACGAGTGATCAACCCCTAACAATTGCAGTGCAAAGTCAAGAAATCGAAGTAGATGGCCGGGGCGAACTACATGGGAGGTAAAAGGTATGTCATCTAATAGATGTTGATATCCTATATCCCTCTGGGTCATTTTAGGAACGCTGCCAAAACCAGAAGCAAGGATGTAACGCGGCGCATACAAAAAGGGTTCTTTAACCGGCAAAGAATGGATATATTATCCAAAGGGCTCACGGGCGCAACTATCAAAACGAAGGCTTTAAATTCAACGGGTCCTGGGCGTCGAGCATCTGGCATTGAGCTCGCACACGCGAAGGATAGGGCCCATTCGCCTCTACAGGACCGTGATCCCGGTTCAACCCTCTCCCGCAGCGACCCATCAACACCCCCAGAATCCAGAAAAAGGCCAAGAAGCCCTTCTAAAGTGCTTGAGGCACTTGATATCACGGACTGTGAGGGAAATATGTTTTTGCTCCATGACAATGAACTTTACGCTCCAGGCGGTGGTCCTGACAGCTATGTGCAGAAGAGCAGCTTTTGATCGCATCCTAGATTTACCGGATCTTGCTGGGCTCTTCTCAGGTCATCAAACGCGGTCCGAAGCTGGAATATATTCCAGCCCGCAATCTAAGCAACCCCATAACGATATAGTCCCACCCTTATTCCATAATAAACAGGCATTTCCACACTCAAAATATCGGCCGCCTGCGCCACGTTACCGTTTGAAGAAATATTCATCCGGCCCCACATCTGGGAGTTATACCGGTAGTGATCATTACAGCAATTCACACTCAAGTGAGGTATCACGCCCGCATCACGAGACGCATATAACGCCCAACGAAGACTTTTTCGGACACGATTGTGAGTACACCCGCGCAGAAGAAGTGGATTACCCCAGAGTTCGAGATTTCCTGGGGGTGAACGAAAGCCCCTTACCCGAGTGTTTGGTGATCAGTTCAGCCCGTCGTGACTCTCTCCCATGCTCCCCCATAGCATCAGAGGGTGGTGGCTCCCCTAAGGCCTATCTCTCCGACTTGTATCTGAACCCGCAGAGCTCTTCGCCCCTCGGACCTTGGGAGTCCGAACATTCTCAGCCTCTCGAGGCAAACCAGTGCAGTGCGAAACAAGATGTCTCGAGCCGGAGCACTACCCAAGATCTTCTGTGGCCTCCGGACCACTTGTTTGGCAAGAGAGACCCTTGGCATAGTCTTGGCGTCATACTCGGCCTGACACCAGATTCTGCAATGAGCTCAGATTCCGAGGCAGGCAACTCAAAACTTGCTGGAGAGCTGGATGCCCTGAGCCAGGGGTGTGACAAGGAAAAAACTGACCCAGCAGATGTGGGAACCTCCAGCCTCTCGGGCCTGCCGCCAGCTACCCCGTCCGCATCTAGCCCGCATCGATTGTCGCGTGGAAATCCATTAAAAGCTTTGGAAGGTGCTTGGGATTGGGAACTGATGGAAGGAAGCGCAGTCCATGACTGTGACATCATCACATCTCCTCCTGACAAGGTCTTCCTGGAACCACAATGGACAGGTGGACTGGCGGACGACCATCAAGCGTGCGCCGGGTCTGCACTTCCCTTGGGATTCCCCCCCATCATGAATACGCACATGCCGCTTTGTTATTCAGCCATGGATGTGCGAGCCACTTTTCAGCCGCTACCCGAAGTCGATGGTATTTTCTACGGGCCCTGCTTGTTTGACGAGGTGGATGAGTCTGACCACGAGGATTAAATATTAATGTGTGATCGTGTGGCTGCATGT
>QGOG01015466.1:0-24359 GCA_003313185.1 Collybia sp. MG36
AAGAATTGGCGACACGACATACACGCGAGGACTTCATAAGTAGTCGTACATAGTTCGGCGTTTCTATGGACGAACGGAAAAGGGCTTCAAGCCCCTCGCTGATTCCCATAATAATATCCAGCAAACCCTCCAAAAAAAAAGAGATGACAAACGTTGAAAATAATCCTGTGCGCTAGGCTCTAATAGGTGAGATGGGAGGAGATTCGTGGGGTTATGAGGCAGGATCGACGGAGTTGATTTTTCCCGGGATGGCTTTTGCCGTGTTTGCCGGGGGTTTCTTGGAGATCCAAGCATGCTGCAATAATTCTTCAGCGGGTGGTCTAGCGTCTTGATCAAGTTCAAATGTTCGTTGCAGGAAATCCTGGGCCGCGATCGAGATATCAGAGGGTATACTTGGTTTCTCAGATGAACCAATCTAGGTGATGAGTGTTATGAGCAACGATTCAAAAAATCCCTTTCAAATCCGATCATCACCTTGAAGATGGCCTGCATCTGTGTCAGTTTAGCCCAGGGATGTTCGCCTGTTAGCATCTCTACCACCAAACATCCGACACTCCAGATATCTGCCTTTCGTGTGTGACCACTTTGCTTGACGACCTCTGGAGCCATCCAGAAAACGGACCCCTGCAGTGATGGTCGGTTAACGCGTTTGTCAGTCAATAAATCTAGACGAATAATTTCAGTTGCGTGTTTCCACCGGGAGAGATGAGAACCCACTGTCGTTGATCTTTTTGGAGATGCCAAAGTCTGAGATTTTGATACCTCCTTTATTATCAACTAGAATGTTAGCACCTTTGATGTCGCGGTGAACGATATCCCGCTCATGGAGGTAATTGAGTCCCTGCAAAATCTGGCGGACAAAGTTTTTCACTAATGTCTCTTCGAATGCCCCATAATTGTGCAGGAGAGCGGCAACAGATCCTCCGGGGACATATTCAAGGAAGATGTTCAGATATTCATCATCAATGGAGGAGTCTATAAATGCATTAGATACCAGGTTCTTGGAATGGCAGGCAAGACTCATACAAAGATATTGCACGATATTTTCATGTTGAAGATTCTTCAATAGTTCAATCTCACGCTCCAAAGCACTAAGCATGCTCTTCTTGCGGGCTTGGTTCGGACCAGCGCCCGACGGAAGCTCGACTTGCTTCACGGCCATCAGCAGGCCGTTAGCGGCATCCATGCCCAGATAAACTTTGCCGAATGACCCCGCGCCGATGAGAGCACCTTTGATCCATTTATTCCCTAAAATAACATGAATGAGCCATTCCGAACGAAGTGATGGAACTTACCACCCGATACCACGGCCCTCCCGGTTTCGTCGTCGTCTTCGTCATCGTTATTGAGGGTTGCATCTTCCTCTTCTTCGGTTTCATCAACCGGGGTATCGTGCATTGTGTCGCTCTCATGGCCATCATCAGGATCGACGGTCGTCCAACCGTCCGCGTCAGACGCCCGGTCAACCGCCATGCTTTCCCTACGACTCTCGACTTCGGCGGTGATTTCATCAACAGTCATGAGACTGGCTGTGTCAGACCTATCTCGTTTACTTCGCAACTCGGTTATGTAACTCATGCGATGTGAACGAACAGATGCTGCGCGAGAAACGGGCCGAGATGGGCCTGGGGTGCCAGTGATACTCTCCAGAGATTCGGAGAAAGACTCGCTCGGAAATGGAATGGGTGGTAAGAGCTGGGGTGGAGCCGTAGTGTGAGTGGGAGACTGGGGCTCAGGCTCGCCCACGAGCTCAACCGATTGGCCGTCTTCGGTGGAGAGGGACATTCGAGGAATTTCCTCTCCTGGTTCCTCATCGTTCGGGGGCGGGGGGCGCAATGATGTTATGGACGGAGGGAAGGATTCACTAGTCGGAGATCTCACAGTATTCTGAGATCCTTGGGTGCTAGTACTAAACCGCGAGGGCAACGGAGGTGGCGGGTTCCACGATGCCGAGCTATCCCTCCTTGAAGAATGGCCAGATGATTGCGTATTGGATCTCATTAACATCATGCTATGCCGTGCAGTGCGTTCCAAAACCTTCTTCTCCGTGAATGGGAAATATTCCGTAAGATGCGTGGTGATCAATTCACTAGGGGGCCTCTGCCCAAAGAAGTTGCGAAGTTTGGAAGGTCTCTTCGCGTTATGGACTGCTGGGCTGAGGCGACCAGAATGGGTTGGAGATGGTGGATCCAACGCCTTCTCCGGGTCGCGGACCCCAAGTCCGCTGAGAATACTAATAGAACTTGCTCTCTTCGTACTTCGGCTTGTCTCACCAGTGCTAAGTGGCTTGTGCGGAGTAGGTAGCACTTTCGCGGTGCGGCGTAATGTAAGACCATGTTCTCGCCTGGGATGATCAGGAGGCGCATGGCAGATTGACAATAGCTCTGCTTCGGTCAGCGGCTCACCTAATCACAGTTAGTTCTATTGGCTGATGGTGAGTTGAGTGCTTACCAGGACCGTCTATTTGTCCCATGTCCAAGAAAACCCCCCAACCATCAACACTCAATCCTCCCGCGTCAGTGCGTGTTACATCTGATCCAATATCAGAATCCCCAGCACGCCATCCACCCTTATTGTATTTTTTGAGCAACACCTTTTCAAGCACTTCAACGCCCTCTGTACATTGCGCTACATCAATTGTGAAGGAAATACCCTCATCTGGTACAATAAATTTGACCAGTTTGCGCCGCAAATCGTCCAATGAAGGCGCATTGTTGTGTGAGGGCGTTCCAGGGTTGAAGGGAGCTCTTCCGACGCTGTATCCCATCGATGGCGGGGAGGGTGTACCCGGAGCAGAGCTTTGTGTAAAAGATTCAGCAATTGGAGAAAGATTGTAAACTTGTTGAGAAACAGAGGGGGGATGTAGGCTGGCTTGGGTGTTTGCATATGGGTGTGTATTTCCCGTGGAAGGTCGTTGAGGGAGTTTGGTAGTCGGCGGACTACTGGATGCATTCGCCAAAGACCCATTCCGGATGTGAGGCGAATTACCATGCGGTGTGCGGTTGGGAGGGCGCCCAGGCGGTTGGGGTGACATAGGTCGCGCCGCAGGCGACTTCCCGGACGGGCGGGGATCACTGGGAAGAGTGCTCCAACTTGCTGATGAGGGTGTCAACATGGCCTGACCCGGGGGCGCGGGAGGTAAGCCTTGGGCGGTATATGCAGGGGCAGGGTCGGTTTGTGTGGGTGTGTGGCGTCCGGTTGACCCAACGGGCGGCCCCCGCGCGGTTGGACGGTTTGATGGGGGAAGTGGGGGCTGTCCTCGAGGAGGTGGAGGAAGGGGAGGAAGACCGATGCGTGATGAAGAGGCGGGTGGGTGAGAAGATGTATTGGGCGTGCCAACCTGGACTGAGGACTGTCCAATTTGGGGGAGTGGTCGAATGCTCTGACCGGGAGTAGCCTTTGCAGAATCTGGTAATTGGTCGTGAACGACGCCTGGCAGTTCGGGACGGCGGTTGTTGGGGAATAACAATAATGGTGCAGGTCTACGAGGCAAGCGGGTATTGGGAGATGGTTCCTGGGATTGGCTGGTTGCTTGGTCTCCATAATCCAGTTGATTTTCGCTAGACTTCGTTGGTCGAGTTTCCTCGTAAGCGGGAGGCAAGTGGAACCGAGAACCTGCTCGCTGCCTTAGAAACTTGACGGCATCAATAATCCTCAATTTGTCGCCAATACTGGTGACACCCATCTCCTGTAATGTATCTGGTCCTAGATCCAAGAGAACATCGCCTCGAATGTCGTTGACCTTGAACATATCCGCATACATTCCACACTTGATATCTGCTAGCCAGCGGGAAACATGGGTATCTGTCCACGTACGAATAAAGTCTGAGTACGACATTCCCGGAGGTGGTTCCGAGTATCCATGTGTGTGGCCAGATATTGGTGTTGTCGGAAAGGGTGAGTTCTGACCGCGAATGCCTGTGTTGCCGTTGACAAACGGGCGTGCCAATGAGGACGGCTGGCTTGCAGATGGCGATGGAGATGATGGCGACGAGGGCTTTGGAGGGGATTGTGATGTGTATTCCAAATTATGAAATCCATTATTAACTGTCATGACAGACATCTCGGGGGCAGATTGACCAAAGGAACGTCGGATATGGGTGGTAGGCAAATGGTTTCCGGATCAGACGAGGTCAGTCACCGGCCACCGGTGGGCAAGTAGGAAGGAAAAGATTCTGAGCTTGAACATACAATAAATGGATGACCTTGATGAAAGCAAAGGTCCTCTAATAATCCAGATGATTGACGTCCAATGGAATTGTTGTCCGCATTCCAACTTGGACGAGGGGTCACGAATAATCCATGCTTGTTCTTGCTTGGCTTGGTGGCCGTTGGCAAACAATAACGACACAAACTCCGGGCCGCTGGAACTTCTGCTTCCTTCTCTTGACATCCGGCATGGCATCGGATCACACGAATCAGTCACAGCGCCGGCGACCACGACAAAGATGGATAGCAAGACAGTACATCGTTCGATATGTTGATGGCAATTAGCACATTGACGGGCGTTTGCGCCCAGTGCCAGGCTCTGATGACACATCGTACTTACCATAGTTACTTACCTCATATGAAATATCTGCGAAATCTTGCCATCGGGGGCAGCGTGTGTGAAATCGGGAACGACTTGCCCGCGCAAATTTACATTCCGGGGATTTTCCGCCGAACTTTGCATTGTCCGCCAGCGTTGGGTAAGGAAGCCCGATCGGCTGTTGAGATGGAATGTATCTGGATTCTGATGTGCGTTGCGGTCTGCCCGTTTGCCATCAGGTTTAGGCAGATGTGAACAAGCCGTCACTGACTCGGAAGCATTTTGTTCCCTTGATATTATAAAGGCCTGAAGTCACGGGGGATTATGGGATCCCGTTGAAACAGGGCGGCCGTCAGCCCAAGTGCATTGACTTTGGCAGGGCCATTCATATTTGGGTAAGTGGACAAACCAACATAAACAGTGCAACGAGGCCGCACATGACAACTTGGGGATTTTCGTATTAGAAGTTTCTCAGGTGTCTCGTCTCTCTTCCCAACAGTCAAAAAAACTATCACCGCCCCCGGTTGACAGTTGTCCTCTCTTTTACTGGCGCTACCATCTTCTTCCAGTTCCTCTTTGTAGATTGCTCATAATTGGGTATTATTCTTTTCAAAATTTATCCCTACCAGTACTCACACCTCGCCACTTTTTTTTCTTAACAGCATCTCATCTGTGAGAAATGCGGCTTCCACCCGCACTTCACATTTTACCCCTCCTAGTATCTCTCGTCTCTGCATCTCCCTATCGTGATGATATTACCGATTACAACCTCAACATCAATAAGGATGCCCAGTCGCCACTCGAATATCGCTCAACCAGGGCAAACACCACATATACACCTTCCCCCGAAAATTGGAGGGCATTACCGACATACTCCATTCTCCTCGACAAATTCGCCGATGGAGACCCCTCCAATAATGACTTTTTCAAATCCATGTTCGAAAACGACTATAGAGAGACTCAGCTACGCTATGGCGGTGATCTCAAGGGTTTGGTCGCACGGTTAGACTATTTACACGGCATGGGTATCAGAGTGATTTTTATTTCTGGTACCCCGTTCCTCAACATGTTATGGCAAGCTGACAGTGAGTATGGGAATCCAAGAATGTTTTATTCTTATTTACCACACTTTATCAGGCTATTCGCCCCTCGATTTCACCGTCCTTGACCCTCATTGGGGTACTATCGATGACTGGCGCAGTGCCATTGATCAAATTCATGCCCGCGGCATGTATCTTATGGCGGATTTTACCGTTGGGACCATGTCCGATCTAATCGGTTTCCAAGGGTGCGTTCATCAATCTGTTTATTGTAATGTTCCTGACACTCGAGCAGTTTCTTGAATTCGAGTACCCCATTCAGCCTTGATGAATATAAGTCGGTGTGGAAGGATCCCCGCTACATGCCCTGGAACTTCACGGAATACCGCGACTTTCAGGCGAGTCTGAGGTGCAATTACCCTCCCGTATATCAGCTACTGATGCCCATTATAGATTAGCAACGATCGCAATCTGTCCTGTGTTTTGCCCAAATTTTGGCAAGACGATGGCACGGTGGTTCCTGTGCAGTCTAATGGTTGCCTGGCCTCTGATTTCGATCAGTATGGTGATATGGAGGCTTTCGGCGTGCATCCTGATTGGGAACGTCAGCTTGCCAAGTTTGCCTCTGTGCAGGATCGTCTCAGAGAGTGGCAACCTCAGGTTATGGCCAAACTCCAGACTTTCTCTTGTATGGCCATCCGGGCACTGGACATTGATGCTATTCGTATCGACAAGGCTACCCAGGTGACGGTAGACGCTCTTGCAGCATGGGCTTCAAGCACTCGCGCCTGCGCCGCCGCCCTTGGCAAGAAGAATTTTTTCATTCCAGGAGAGGTTACTGGTGGCGATACCTTTGGCTCGTTATATATGTGTGTTCCAATTTCTTCGTAAGATATCAGTGTTCTGAACCATTTGTCCAGTGGGCGTGGACGTAGTCCAACTATGCGTCCCCCAGGTTTTTTGGCAGCGGCGAATGTCACAGCGACCCAGAACCAATTTTTCCTACGGGAGGCCCCGCTTAATGCTTTGGATGCAGTTGCTTTCCACTATTCTACTTACCGCGCCATTGCCCGGTTCCTCGGAATGGATGGAAATCTTCAAGTTGCCTACGATGTCGACATTAATTTTGTCACCGCTTGGAATCAGATGTTCGTCAACAATGACTTTGTTAACCCGAGTTCCGGATTGGTTGATCCAAGACACATGTATGGGACAAGTAATTTCGATATTTTCCGTTGGCCCAGTTTGGAGAATGGTACCCAAAGGAGCGTTTTGGCCACTTTCATAACCACACTAGTAATGCCTGGCATCCCTTTGGTAAGCTACCCCTGCCCTGGCTCTCGAGTCTTCTTATCGTCATTTCCAGTTGTATTACGGAGAAGAGCAAAACTTTTACCTGTTTGACAATGGGGCATCCAATTATCTTTATGGGTATGTCACTCTGAATTGTATAATCATGCACCTAGCTCATTGTTTTGTTTTTGTAGCCGTCAGGCCATGACAAGTAATCAAGCCTGGAAGCGCCATGGGTGCTACCGCCTTGGCTCGGAACAATATTTTAACATGCCACTCGAAAAGTCCTTGTTGGGCTGTTACGATGATTGGAACGCCCTTGACCATTTCGATCCGACCGCTGACTCCCGGAGAATGTTCTCTCAATTTCATCAGATGCGACAGACCTATGGCGCCCTTCAGGACGGTTTTAACCTTGTGCAACGGGGGAATTGGACTCATTTTATTGTGCGGCCTGGTTCCAACGGTACTCAAACGGAAATGGGTCTTTGGTCTATCTCCAGGGCTGGGATCGATAATGTTCAGAAGCTGGGCGGTGTCTTCCAAGATCAAATTTGGATGCTCTACACCAACGAGAACTCTACCAAGACGATAACTCACGATTGCAAGAGTGAGCAGTGGATTTCCTCACCCTTCGTTTCGGGGACCAAAGTCCGGAATCTTTTCGCTCCGTACGAAACCTATGACTTGGAAGATTCGCTATCTCCTTTTTTCAATGACGGTAAAGCCCCGTACTTTGGATGCCTTCCCAGTGTCACGATAGAAGGATTCGGATTCAAGGCACTAGTTCCAGTAAACCAATGGGTCGGTCCTCTGCCCGCTCTGACGAAATTTGTACCTGGCCACGACCATCGCATCCTCGTCAAACCTGGTGATACAAATGCCACTACGGTTGACATCTCCTTGGAATTCAACACCCCAATGGATTGCGACAGCGTTCAGAAAAGTCTCACCTTCAATATGTCTTCGTCAGGTAAAGGCAGTGCCCCTACCATCAGCAAGGCCGTGTGTGGCATTGTTACCAACCCCGATCCAGCCAGAATTTCCGGCGCAGCGATCTCAGCATGGGCGTTGAATGCGACCTTGGTAAATTTCCCTGATGGCGTGCTCACTATTACAGTAAACAACCCAACCTCTGCTGGCGGCAACTCTACTGGGGTACCCATCGTCCTTCATTCATTTTTCGCTTCTGACTTCTTGAAAATGTTAGGCCATCGACCACCTCTTGCTGCGTAAAGGTGCTATCAACAATGTCGTAGTATTTCCCGAGTCCGAGTACGACACTGACAAGGCCTTTGGATTTTCGGACGGCCAATATACCTTCTCGCACAAGGCCCTCGGCGCTGATACTTTCCGATATTCATGGAATTTTGGCATGAACTGGACGGATTGGAAGAACTGGGAAGACACAACGACCATCGATGCCAAGGTGTTCCAATCCTCTGAGAATTGGTGGGATGGGGATCATATCATGGTCCAATGTGGGTGCACCTCACACGTTCTGATTTCAGTAGGCTAACAGGTTCTGTTAGACTGGAGTCAGGCAACATTATCGGTTGGTGCCGTCATCCATGCAGATTACGGATATTCTGGCACTCCTCGTCGGGTCCCTCAATTCCTCGCCCGTGGTCCATTCAACAAGTGGGGCTTTGATAAAGGTATCTCTTCGTTGATGACGAAGAATGAAGATGGCAAATGGGAACTGGAAATTATGGCTTCCTGGCCAACTTATGTGCAATTGAACGTCTGGGGTTTCGACGACTATTACTATGGTGATGCGGATGGTGATGGTGTATTGGACCGCCTTCCCCCCAACACAGTGGCACCCGTCTACCTCAACATGTCTGCGCCTCCTAGCCCTCATCTTGCCTGGTCACTTCTCGTTGATGATCAAACAATGACCTGGACACTCAAGCCGAGAGGCCAATCCTCGGTTGGTGCTATCATGTACGCCCTACTACTTGCGATTCCCCTGATAACTGGTACCTTGGCGGTCTTGATTTTCATGTGGAGCTTTTATGGCATCAAACACAACCAATTTGGCGTCAAGGCGAAAAACTCCACAAATTACTTCCCCATTCTTGGTGCTTTGGGCAGCAAGTCTACCTCCGATCTCAAAGATAGCACCCCAATGTCTGAGAAATTGTTTGGTCATAAACCAAACGCTGAAATCATTGGGTGGCCTGAGGACAAGAACAAGCGCCGCAAGGTTGTAATCGCCACCCTCGAGTATGAAATCATTGATTGGAAGATCAAGGTCAAGATTGGTGGCCTTGGTGTCATGTCCAGTCTAATGGGCAAAGCCATGACCGATGTCGATCTTTTGTGGGTTATCCCCAAAGTTAAAGATGTGGAATATCCTGCTGGAGATCCCGCCGAGCCTATTGAGGTTATAATCTTTGGCGAACCGTACCTAATCGAAGTCGAAACGCATGTTCTGGACAATATCACCTATGTCATCCTCGACAGCCCGGTTTTCCGTGCTCAAACCAAGGCCGACCCTTACCCGGCTCGTATGGATGATCTCAGCTCCGCCATTTTCTACTCCACCTGGAACCAAGCTATTGCCGCTACCATCCGCCGTCATCCCACCGTTGACATTTATCATGTCAACGATTATCATGGCGCCCTTGCTGGAATCTACCTCCTACCCAAAGTCATCCCCATTTGTCTGTCCCTCCATAATGCCGAATTCCAAGGTCTTTGGCCGCTCCGCACCAAGGAAGAAATGAAAGAGGTATGCTCTGCATTCAACATCAGCAAGGAGCATTGTACAAAATACGTCCAATTCGGTAACACCTTCAATCTCCTCCACGCCGCTGCATCCTTCATCAGTGTACACCAAAAGAGTATTGGTGTTGCTGGTGTGTCCGACAAATACGGCAAACGTAGCTGGGCGCGTTATCCTGCTCTGTGGACCTTGAAACATGTCGATTCCTTGCCCAATCCAGATCCTAGTGATATTGCTGCGCTCGACGAAAAGCCCACGGAAGCCCGCGACGTCCAAATTGATCAAGAGGCTGAGGCGGCTCGTCCTGAATTGAAACGTCAAGCGCAAGAGTGGGCTGGTATCAAGCAAGACCCTCATTCCGACTTGTTTGTGTTCGTCGGTCGCTGGTCCAAGCAAAAGGGTGTTGATCTTATCGCCGATGTCATGCCATCTCTGTATGTATCATTTGTGTCATTTTCTCGTTATCCTTCTAACACACCCAACCTAGACTCGAGAAGCGCCCATCTATCCAATTGATTGCTGTTGGTCCGGTCATCGACCTATACGGCCGATTTGCTGCCGAGAAATTGGCGCGACTTATGGAACTATATCCCGAACGTGTCTTCTCGAAACCAGAATTCACCGCCCTGCCACCTTACCTGTTCAGTGGAGCCGATTTTGCACTTATTCCTTCCCGTGATGAGCCTTTCGGTCTCGTTGCGGTCGAGTTCGGTCGTAAAGGAGCTCTCGGGGTTGGAAGTCGTCTGGGTGGTCTTGGTTTGATGCCTGGTTGGGTACGTCTCTTTTATATAGCTATGCATCCGGTAAATTCACCATCGTTCTCAGTGGTACCCCGTCGAATCCAGCGCAACGGCACACATGTTGTCCCAGCTGACGAAAACGGTTAAGATGGCTTTGAAATCCACGGAAGAAGAACGCGCCATTCTTCGCGCGCGGTCAGCCCTTCAACGCTTCCCCGTCGTTGAATGGAGACAACGCATGGAAGATTTCCATAAACGCAGCATCAATACCAGCCGTTCAATAGCCGGCACAAATGCCTGGAGGGAATCAGATTGCGACGGAGCAGGGGTTCGGCCTATGGCGGACACAGATGATTGGAACCCAGTCAATCAAGCGTACCCAACACAACCAGAATGGGACAACCGCAGTATCAACGAAGGACCTCATATTCACACACCTGGAACCCCCGGTCAGTGGAGTCAGGAAACACTATCCCCAGGCGGCGACCATCTCCATACCCCTCGTGTAGCCCATGATGGGCGAAGCTCATTCGACACAAACGGTGGGGAAGAAGCTGATTACTTTACCCACCCTCGTGTCGCCTCCTCGGATACCCCACATGGCTATAATGATTTCCTCGAGCGAGCCAATCGTACCATCGCAAAAGATCAGAAACACGCCCCAGACCCCTTCCTCTCTGGTAATTTGACTCCCAACCGACCATTCGGTTCACATTCCCGCGTCTCCTCTGTTGAATCGATATCTTCTATCGTCGATGAAAAGTCCAACTCCCCTCTCAATAAAGCCATTGCCTCGGTAAATCTTCCCAGCCCCATCCTACTTCCAAGCTGACCTCATTTAGTTTACCGATGCTGATGGAGGTGTGGCTTCCGAATTCGTCCAGAAGTTGCAGATGCTCAACGCCAAGAATTCCGAGCACGAGCTGTCAATCGAGAAATACTTGATGAAGAGCGAAGAGGCGTTCTTCGGCAAAGTTAAGAAAGACAAACTGTCTAGTGCTGCTAGCATTCGATCTTCCCAGCGCGATTCTATTTGGGGCACACCCTCTCCCTCACTGTACTCGCGCCCCGACTGTAAGTGCATGGTGTTTACGCACGATCAACATTGCTTAGACTTCATCACTAGCTCCCAACGGACAATCATTCGCACCATCCGATTATGAAGGCGGACCCCCGAACGCGGGGCAACCAGAGGTAGTACCAATGACCGGGTTGCAGATCGCACTCTCGAGAGAAATTGGTGGCTGGCCTCTCTACACCATCATTATTGGCCTCGGCCAGGTTTGTCTTACATTCGATACCTCCAACACTACTCACCACCACTTAGATGTTGAGCGCCACCAGTTTCCAGATCACGCTCCTCACTGGTCGTAATTGGCAAGACAATCTCCAGCTATATGTCCTCGGAGGTGTCTTCCTTGCCTCATCTGCTGTGTGGTATCCACTGTTCCGACTCAAACCGTCTGTCTACGTCCTTTCAGCGCCCTGGGTTTTCTTTGGGTTGGCGTTTTTCCTGATCGGCCTTCCATCCGTCTCTTCCGCCCTGCTACCCGCTCACAAGGCTATGGCAAGCGCTGCGACTTGGTCATACGCCGTTGCATCCGCTGCTGCCTTCCTTTTCTTCGGTCTGAATTTTGGTGAAGAAGCGGTATGTTAGACCTCACATGTGCGCTTTCCCACACTAAAGGTATCGTTGTAGGGTGCTGCGACCGAAGTCTGGACCTTACGTGCATGTGTTGTCCAAGGTTCACAACAGATTTGGGTGGCTGCGCTATGGTATTGGGGTGATTCCCTCAATGGGCGCCCTGATGACTTTGTGCCTCCCTGGTGGATCGTGTTGATCTTATGGCCCCTTGCCTTCATGAGTTTCGCATTTGCATACCTCATGCTTTATGGACTACCAGGTTCGTCTTATTTCTTCAGCCGCCCATGAACAGTCTAACATTCTCCCAGAATACTATCGTCAGACCCCCCCGAAAGTCCCTCACTTCCTCCAAACGCTTTTCAGACGCAAGCTTGTACTCTGGTTCCTAGCCTCAGAAATTTTGCGAGACTACTGGCTGAGTGGTGTATGTTTGTAGTCCATGATACCGACAGATTACTTACATTCAACAAATCTAGCCTTATGGACGCAATTGGGGTTTCCTTTGGAGCGTCCCTATTCCAAAATGGCAGATTCTTCTCCTCGTCATCACATTCTTCGTCTTCGTTTGGGGGGCTGTCTTGTTGGTCTTGACCCACTTCAGCAAAACTCATACATGGTTGCTTCCAGTCTTTGCTGTCGGTCTTGGTGCCCCAAGGTGGTGTCAGGTATGCATTGCCCCATTTCTATCTCTTTGTATCTGATGAAACCGTGCAGATGTTGTGGGGAACTTCATCCCTTGCATTATATATTCCATGGGCTGGCAAATCCGGTCCTTACCTTGGGGTATCCCTCTGGCTCTGGTTGGGCGTTCTCGACGCGGTTCAGGGTGTCGGTCTGGGAATGATTTTGCTCCAGGTACATCTGATTAATTTTTCCACTCAATCATATACTGACTCTTTCCTAGACGTTGTCACGTCTGCATGTCTGCGCGACTCTTGCCTTCTCCCAAATCATTGGCTCCATTTGTGTAATGGTTGCCCGTGCCACTGCACCCAATCGTATTGGTCCCGCCACGGTCTTCCCTGACGCAGCCAAATGGGATTTCTCCGATGGTCTTAGAGGTCAGTGATTTCCCTCGACCCTATCTCCTCAGATTTTCATCCATATTCCAGGGAGCCCCTTTGCCGTGCCACTGTTTTGGATAGCGCTCTTCTCCCAGCTCATCATTGTCTTGGGCTACTTCTGGTTCTATCGTAAGGAGCAGCTTTCTAGACCATAGTTTATGGGCATCGGATTTTCTGTTTGGGCATTGGGAATGGGAATGGAAACGGACGAAACTACTATCTTGCGCTTTCGACAAAAGCATCATATAAAGAGAATGGACTTGATATATTACGGATTCTGCAGGCTTGCTAGACGACCCTGCATAACGCTCTCTATATCATTCTTTAGACACTGTATATCTTATATAATCAAATAAACATTATGTCCCGACCATTAAAGAGCCTGTGTTCCCCCAAGAAAAAAATGCATTTCCAGGTTATTTCTATAATATTACCTGACTATGTTACCTGCGACTAACACGATCACCCTCCACCATTTCCATTGGTTCATCCCCATCTGTAGCGACTGCTTCCCAGCCGTCGGATGATGACGGACGCCTTCTGATCCGAGAGAACGCCGAGGCAACATGGGCTATTCGGGATGAGTATTCGGAGGGAGTATCGCAGGGAGAACAGCTACCAAAGAGTGTAGGCATATCTTCAGATGATGCATGCGTAAAGTAATACACAGGAATGCCAGCAAGCACGAAACCTGAAGATGAATTATCAGAAATTTGTCTGAGCAAAGAAACATTTGCGAACCTAGAACTGCGATAGCTTCTATTGGCGCAGCGATTATTGGCATGCAGAGCAGGAAAAGGGCGACCTATAATAGATATAAGCACCTGGAGGGTAGGTGAAAAGTTGCCGAGACATACGCCGCAGAAAATTAGTGGTGTAACTACCCACGTTTTATATGGTCTAAATATGTTATGATATATTTCAATCTGGGAGTGGCAGTTCGATGCACCTATTTAACAATGGTTCTTTTACGCGAAGGATCACCAGACCTAGGACCTAACTTGAAATGAGAGATACTCGACCATCATATGGTCTCAGAACCCACGGTGAGGAAATAAAACGACCAAGACGCCACAACGGAGAAGTTGATAAGGGATCTAAATCCACCACCAATGAGGATGAAGGCACTTGTAATCACAGCTTGCAGGAGTGTGGCATTCAGAGGCGTTTGTCGAGTGGGATGGAGACGGCCGAAAAGGGCAGGCAGGAAATGTTCTCGACCGGCCGCGTAGATGAGCCGCGAGGTAGTATAAACAGATCCTGTCACTGGGTAAGAATTAGGTGGGGCAAATCATGGGATCACCCAACCGTTGAGGGCTCCAAAACACGAGAAGGCTACCATGAAGGCAAATAGTGTCCCACCGATTGGCCCAAATAGGGCCCGCCCGAAGTCCATCGCGACCGTGTTGCTTGAACCAACAGTGGCCTTATCATATTGGCCCCAGTTAAAACAAACCTTCACAGCATTGTGCATCACATTACCTGATCAAGTACCACGAAATAAGATATATTTGCTAGTAGGAAGAGCAGCTGATAGACGTGTTAACTGAGAACTCGGGTGAATGAATAGCACGAACGGTAACAACAGCCATGCTGGAATGAATAACTCTGGGGATATTCTTCTCCGGATGATGCATTTCCCCCCCCACATAATTTGCTTGATCCCAACCGTCAAATGCCCAGAGACCAGAGTAGAGCGCTAAGGAATATGATGAGGGGTTTGTGCTTGAATGTTCAAACAGAGGTCGTCTAAATGATGTAGTTGATTTTCCACGTATGAGTTGGATGAGGCCCAGAATTGTTATTAAAATCTTCCAGCGGGATTGAATCGAAGCACGATAGAGCAGATAATTGAATTCTCACAAGTGCGGCGATCTGGGAATACTTGAGCTCGGTCGAAGAGGAAGAAACCATTGGCTCACCTTTACCGTCGTAAAAACGACAGCGGCACGAGTACCAAGATTGCGAGCGGCAACGCACAGTATTGTTACCACCAGGACTGCGCCAATGGCAGTGAGTTTGATAGCCCACTGGGGAATATCATCTGGCGATACCTCGGCGCGAGTGCTATGCCAGACAATCCGGTTAAGATACTCGGAAAAAATGAGACTTATCACCGCGTTGCCGCCTGTCATGAAATGGTAATATGCCACTGGGGGTTGGGTATACTACGTACCAGGCTTCAGCGCGATGATGGCTGTCCACGCGAAGAGGTAGGATATTAGAGGACCATATGCGTAGAGAAGATAGGCTTGTGCGCCCCCATTCTGAGGTATCGCAGAGCCTAATTCCGCAAAGCTGGATGCACCGGTCCATGCCAACAACCCAGAAACGAGCCACACACACAAACTGGCTCCAACGCTATTTGTATTGGTAACCACGACACCCGGGGATGAGCTAGAAACATGAACACAAGACGAAGCGAATGTTCGAGGTATACTCACAAAATTCCAGAGCCAATCTTTGAGCATGATCTATGAGCCAAGTTGCATTTTTTGAATGGGTTGGTAACTTACCTGCAACCCCACAACCAAAGCGATCCCTGTAAATAGGCATTCAGCGCAGGAATTCAGTTTACACAATGATAATTTGCGCACCATTCATCACTCCGACGCTCTTCTCATTGGTATCACCATGGATAGTTTGCGGGTCGGTAACACTCGCTGTTAGTGGAAGCTAAGGTTGCGAATGATCAAATAGTGCAAGGTTGATATTGATACACATACCAAATCATGTTGAAAGTCGAATCCCGAGATAGAATATGATCGACCACTACTTGAACCCCAACTTAGGACTATGAGCTATTCCCAAACTATACTGGGTGCGTACCGACTCGGCCTTGAGGAACCAATGGCAGTGCCTTCAGATACCTCAAGTGCTCGTAGTGAGTCTTCGGAGTCTCGTGAAGTTCGCGAATGCGGTGATGGAGGCACAAAAATTCCACGGGTCGGGGATTTGAGAGCGACATAATCCTCTGATGTAAAACTTGGCATGGAAATGGAAATGGGTATAGATGTGAGCAGAAAGTATAGTTCGTAATATCGTGGAGGTCCTTGATGGAGGCGAATTGCACATCCGAGTTCAGTTAATTTCATTTCACACGTGCACCAAATTGTGAGAGTGTGGCTTGGCTAGTATAGTATATATGTGAATTCTACACTTGGATAACAATGTACTAGGATTACAGTCCATTTACTTGACCTCCAACTTCTCTAGTAATGCCTGAGACACAACAGAATGAATCTCAGCGCAAGTCTCATGGCACAAATCCATACACTGAATCGGCTTAAATCACCCCGATGTAGTGAGAAGTCAAACGACTCACTCTGAGAGCTTCCTCAGCTTCCATCTGACCAGACTCCCAAACACTGGTGACTGTTCCCAGAGCAGGCATGCATGCCAATACAAGAATACCCGCAGATGACATCGTTTCTTCTTCTGTGGGGTCAAGCCAGATATCATTTCCTACAATGGACTTGATGGTAGTGATAAGCATGGTACCGTGCTGAAGAATTCAATACTCACTGCAGCACATGACGTGACAAGCCCTAGCATCTCGATACCCGCATCGACAAGGGCGGTACTTGCGGCAACGCAACCAGAGGCAACACACCCCTCAATCCCATCGGTTTCAATTATATTCACAAATACGTCTATTGTGGCCTTGGGTAATAACTCCAAGCGAACGGCGGGAGCCAAGGCCTGGTGAATTGCCACCGCGATCGATCTGTCCTCTGCATCCTGCATGCTGGGAGTGATGAGACTGCTCCATAAATTGGGGGAGCATGATCCTCACACGCATGGGCGCCCTACGGCGACTGCACGAGAACGGAGCAAACTTGACTTCTACATTTAGTCTGCCTTTTTCGTTATATCCGGTATTTTTTGATTGTCGGGGGCCGTATCTACAAGAGCTGCATCGGTTGCAGGGACAAGAGACGGGGCAAAGGAATACAGACACGGCGCAAGCGATTTTTGTTTTCTCAGTCTCAATGTATGCAGAGCCGTTAGCCTGACTGATTAGACCTGGCCGCAGAACTGACCGATATACCGGTCAAATAAGATTGCAGAGGTGGAGACAAGTTTGAATACATACATATAGGGCGAATTTGTGTGAGATCACGGTGTTTCCGACCTTTCTCCTGGCTCTGGAAAGGTTCCGGGTCATAATTAGGCGGGAAACTTTCTTCAGGACCATTGATTCGCCTTCGGTCAAAGGCTGATGATTGCCAATGGGACATGGTCCACAGGCAAGATTTTCAAACTCCGCGCCACTAGTCATGAAACTCTCATTCTCACTCAACAAGGCGAAACAGCCTGCACCCACACCATCCCTCAAACGTCCCGTCGTCTTTGGATCTGGTGAAGACGATGAACCCATAGATGCTGCTCCTACCAATATCTCATTCGGAGACAGCAGCACCGCTGCGAACAAGAAGCTGTTAGCACACAATGTGGAGGCCTCCAAAGCAATGCGGAAACGGATGGAAGCCGAGAAAAAGGTTGACGAAACCGTGTACGAATACGATGACGTCTGGGACAAGATGCAGGAATCAAAACAGCGTCAAAAGGAAGCCAAGGAGATTGATGCAAAGGAGCGCAAGGTGGGCTGCCCTTCACGATATCTTTGTGCCACATTTTCAACATGTTCTAGCCACAATACATCCACGGCCTCCTATCATCCGCCGCAACGCGGCGGTTGGACCGTCTACGTGCCGAGGAGAAAATGATGCAGTTAGAACGGGAAAGAGAAGGCGATGAGTTTCAGGACAAGGAAGCATTTGTCACGCAGGCATACAAGGACCAGATGGCCGAGGTTCGTCGTGCTGAAGAAGAGGAAAAGAAGAGGGACGGTATGTCGGTGCCCCGAAGCTTACCCATTTGTCAAGTTGCTCAGCGGGGATCCTAGCTCTACAGAAAAAGCAAGGTGGCGCTGCGTCAGGCATGGCACACTTCTACCGTAAACTTTTGGACGAGTCCGAGCAGAAGCATGAAGCCACCGTGGCAGCTACCCAAAAACCTACCATCGGCCCACAAGGCCCTATGCCCAATCTGACGATCACAAAGCCCCCCGAATTTACGCCGATGTCTGACCTGGAGCTTGCGAGAGTCGCGCGAGAACAGGGTAAAGATGTGGAATTGAATGATGATAACCAGATCGTCGATAAGCGCGATCTTCTTGCCGCGGGATTAAATCTCTCAGCCCCAAATACTCGGCGGCTTGGTGTACGTCCTCCTCCCGGAAAAGTATCAAACAGTTCGGATACAGTTCAATCCCACCGGGCTGTCGGAACGGCTGCCAGTAGAAAGGAAATCAACGAGCGACGGGCGAGAGAGATACAGGACCAATTAGAAGCGGAAGCAACTCGTGTTGCCCAGGAAAAGCAGCGGGCAGATGATGAGGCCATACAGCGAATCATCGTCAAACGAAATAACGAATCCGATGTACAAAATGCTCGCGAGAGATATCTTCAACGAAAGCGGCAAAAACTTGTGGAACACACGGATTCAAACATGCAACAATCTCCATCATAATTATTGAGGTGGTACATTTGAATTAGGAAAATATATATTAGTAGTTCTACTCATGTTGGTCGTAATAATGCAGGTGTATAAGGTCCGAGATCATCAATGTGAGGTTTGGCAGGAGCCCGGCAGGCCGATCAGCGGCATCATAGAATCGAAGGCGCTCAGAACAGACCGGATGCTCGGACGTTGTGATGGATTGTCGTGCAGCATCGGTCTCACCAGTCGCATTAGCTCTGGGACGTGGTACCCTACCAACTATAGCCAGAGGCATTAGCACCACATCAAAACAATAAATTCTGCGATTACCTTGCATGAACGCAGGATAAGCACAGCCAATGCCCATACATCCACCTTGAACGCATCTGGGCAATTCCCGGCCTCACATTCTGGGGGTATCTCGGTGCCCCTGTACTCGCTGACATATACCTTGGCCACGTTTTCGAACCGTCGACTTAGCTCGTAGTCGATATACGCATAATGCCCGTTGTAATCGGTCAGTAGATTCCGTAATGAGATGTCGAGGTGAGCGATACGATGTTTGTGCATAAACACGACATGCTAGATGTAGCTTAGTTGCCTGCTAACCAACATACGAGCGGGTGCAATACCTCTATACATTGTCTGATTGCTCGGAGAAAGAGCGTAAGGCAACATGGGCCAGCCTCTGTTATTAGCTGCGACGACCACTCTTCCATCACAATGAAGACAATATCATCGTCGGCTACCTCGATGAGATCTAGGACGGCTTCATAGGCAACCGCGAATTTATCAATGATGGGGTACAATCCGGTCAATAAGATGACTGACGGATGGTATGGTTCATGGGATCGTCTCTTAGTGGTGGCGATGAAAGTAGACGAATGACGTCGTATTCTCGGCTGTGAAGCTGAACGGCCTTGACTACAATTTTTTTGCTGTCGCGGATCCTACAGCCGCGAAAAAGGTTGTCAGGCTATTGGGGGCAGCAATCAGGAAGTGATAGATTATCTCCAACCGATTTACGCACCAAACCGGCATCTGGACAGAGGTCGTCATCTCCGAAGCTGGTCTTAGTCGGGAGGTGCCTGGGGCTATAGGGTTTGAACATGGAATCGGGTACGGAACCACCATGGCGATTCTTGTAAAATTGTTTTACATCACCAACAGTGTCAAGATGAAATCCCCTGGACTTGATTGTGGCTCGGTACGCCGGCCAATATGGTGTAATGCGACGGTTGACCTCATCCTCATCAAAAGAGGAGGCATCCGAAGACGCTGGGGAGGAAGGTCTATAATCGTAGTCTGAGCTAGGCATTTGATATGAGGGGGACATATGGAAGCTGCCGCGTATAAAGGGCCCTCAAGTCTCCGGGCGCCGGATGTAGGGGGAGCAAGATGAATTGGAACGAAAAAGTGGTGGGCTGGGCGTCATGTATTAAGTATCGAGATTATGCGGTGGCCGTAGGAATAACCGCGTATGGGATGGCTGTCAGGAAAAGAAACCCAATGCAAGGAGAAATCAGGTGTTTCGAAGATCGCGTAGTTGTGATCTCTCAACCTGAATGAGGTATTCGGCGACTGGCAACCGACAATGCTGTCTCCGCATTTCGAAAGATATGCCGAATCAGGTAATACCGTAGGTTAACCAACACCATTATGGTTGCACATTCCCAGGGTACTTTAGACCATCCTCTCGGGGCAAGTGTTGCCCAGGGGGTCCAATCCGATGATACGTAGCCCTGCAAGGACAAATTCGTCGGTTACAGCTGGCCAAGGACACTCGTGTCGTCACGGGGGGGTTCACTGATAATTTTTCCTACGCGAATTAACCGGGAAAAGACAATAATTGACCGACAAGCATGGTGCAAGGACAGGTGGATCAAAGGAAGAGTCGATACAGCGATGAGAATCAGAGACCTGTTTGGAGTTGCCATAATATTCTCACGGCCACGTGCTTACTGCAAAGTCCGTTCATCGTGTGAATCTCGATACTCCCTTCGTCCTGACTTGTCGTATTGTCCGAGCTTCGTCTCTTACCCCTACATCGCCAGATCATGGAAGACGGCACCAAATCCAAAAAGACCGTTTTTGTCGGGGGAATCAGTGACGATGTAGACGAGAGCACTATTTACGAGAACTTTGCTACCTTTGGTATGTACCACAAACAGCAATTATGGATTTCGCAGTCCAACTGGTAATCTTGTAAACTAGGAGAAATCATAGAAGTTCAACTTCCATCAGCCGCGACTAACCCTAACCAACAGACCGGTTGGTAACTCCTGAATCACTAGCCTATTTGAGACCGTCTTCATAATTGATTTCCAAGAGGCGAAACATCGTGGCTTCGCGTTTGTCACATATGGCTCCTCCGCCGATGCACAGGATGCGATCGACAACATGGATTTGAATGAACTGAAGGGTAAGGTTATCAAGGTCAACTTGGCACGGCCCATGAAGGCACTTGTCCAGCCTGGTGGTAATCGTGCTGGTTCGTATTGTTCAAATGGCGTCATATCTCAACCTCACCCTACTCCTGATAGTCTGGGAATCTGAAGAGTGGCTGAAACAACATATAAAACCACTTGCAAAGAGTGGAGGTACGTTGCCGTGGTCTCTCCATGAATGTATGTCCCACCCTAACACCTCGGTTTAGGTGTTCAAGCGCGAACGGGCAAGTCGGAAACCCAGGAGGGTGAGGACGACGCCGAAAACGATCAGGAAATGGAGGAATGATCAATGTCCCTTGACGGGCGATATGCAGCCTGGGTTGGCTAGGACTTCACACGCCAGGTCAAATACTGCCATTTGTAACCGTGACCGCCGCTAATGGATGACGCTATCGTATCGGTTCCGGTATGCTATATACCACCATCTAGACTGCGTGTACGAGTAAGCTGGGGATATATCTCATGCCAACCCATGTCAGCTGTTGCGACAAGTTGCCGGCGCTTCGCAGTCTGCAGAAATGTATCCCTCGATGGTAAGTTTAGCACACGTCTATTTTTTTTCCCTGGAAATGTCTTCTTTCATAACGTGGTTAGTAAACATTGCATAAGAGACCAGGGTCAACCCATCCATACTGGCCAGTCAGAATTCTTTTGGGTGGTGGATATCCGATTCTGGAAATTGAGCACGGGCTCGTTTGATGTCTTCCTGCATAAATAGCAACTCTTCCATCCTAGCCAGTTTTTTTGAGTCGGCTGGCCGGGATAATGCCCTGCGCAGATCTTCAATAGACAATCGCGACTTTCGGGTTGAATTTCCTGCGGTTTGACACTAACATGGCGTGAGTGGTCGGATGTGATTCAACAAGAAGAGTAACATACAACATCCGTAATGAATTCAATGAGTATTTCTTCCATGACATTCACAGTGTCATGAGCAGGGTTGCGATCATCGCCAAACCCATACATCAGACTCTTTACTGTAATTGCAACAGCATAGGCGACTGAACATTCAAATTGCTCATGTAACTCACACTCCTTGGTAAACAATCCTTTGACATTAGATTTTCTTGAGCCCCTACCGGTGGTAGTGGCTGCCGGTGTCTCCCTCATGTGAGATGGGGTATAGGATGTAAATGTCGTGGATCGTGTGGGCGGGGGCGGCGGATTGGGTGTGGTAGCCACATGTGCCGTCATTGGTGCAGGTGTGTGCTGAGCAGGCCTTTGCCCTTGCTGTATTGCCTGAGGTTGTTGTGGAACATAGCTGTATGGGTACGGCCAGCCATAGCTAGTAACACCGGTCTGATACGCTGGGGCCTGATATGTGTAAGGACCCGGAGTTTGAGGGTGTCCGTAAGCGCCGTGTGGCGGAGGGTGATAGGTACCATATGGATATGTAGTGGAGGTTGGTGGATGGCCTGGTGGGGGAGTATATGGTGTGTACGACATTAACAAGAGCTCGGGGTTGAAAGTCAGAAATTAGCAAAGGCCGAGGTCCGTGGGAAAGCTTCAAGTTGTATAAAAATAACATGCATAGGCGGTCTCAGTGCGGGATTATCGATTAACGTCAACTATCACTGCGCTCGCTAATCTACATCTCTTCCACGCTTGGCAGCCATCTCCAGATTCCGTGCGCTTTCCATCATGTCCTTGACCTTCTTCCACTCCATATCAATGATTTTTCGCTCGTCAAGCCAGTCACATATTCCATCTGCATCGCTAAGATCTTCTGGCGGACTTTTTCCGCCGGAAAATGCAATCCGGAAAAATCCATCTCCCAACTTTTCCGCATGGAGAGTGTCTACTTCCTGTTGAATGCATCTGAAAAGGGAGTACTATTCTCATCTGATAAGCAACAGAGCAAAAATACATCTGCTACCAGATAGAACTTGCCTCCCAGTGTGTGAATTCGTGGTAAACTCTGGTACGTTTTGCGCAAAACCTTCCAAGGTGAAATTCCGCGCTCTTTTGCTTTGGATCAATGGAATCATCGCTGTCTTCGTCACTGGAATCCTGCCAGAAGCTGATCAGCTTCACAGCGCCAGTGGAGCCGATCTTAGCCCACAATCATTTCAAAGCCCAGGGGGTCGTATGGAAATCCGTACACCCTCCCCAACACAGTCGACATTCGACCCCCGAGATTGCATGCATCGCAAGATGGGACGGCAAAATCGAGCGGGATCAATTCGAGTTCAGGGTATCGATCCAGTGGTTTCTTGAATTTTGGTTTCCAGACGGAGGACGTCACCAGTGAGTCTCTCAAGCCAAGAAGTTTTCGACGTGTTATTTGAAGTGGCACGGAAAAGTATTCCTCAGCTGGGGGCAAATAAGATCATCACATGGGGCATCTGAAAAAGGCCAAGGGTACATTTCATTTGCTGGGTCATGAAATTGCGCCTCTCTGTCGCTGGTCGCACCACAATGTGGACAAAGAATTGGAATACCTTTTTGAATTGATGGGCCATGTCTTGATGCATGTCCATACTGAACTGGGTTGGTAGAGCGGTGACTGCGCTTCCGTCATCTTCCACAATAAAGTCAGAAGTTTCGTCCGAGTCTTCCGATTTGCTGTCAAAGAGACTATCGCGGTCGTTACCACTGGTAGGTTTTGCACCCTTGAATGGCTTGACCTCGCTTTCTTCTTCCTCTTCGTCCCCAGAGGTCGAGGGCTCGGATGGGAGACCATTCTTTCGTCCTGAGGGAGGTCAATCGTGGGGTTGGGGTGACCATGAGCAAGTCCTCACTTTTCAACCTTTCGAGATTCTTTTGGAATGTTGTGAGTTTTCCGCGGGCGCGGAATCGCGCTTCGATGACCGCTAGAGCCCGAAATGAGTGTATATAACGAGAATAAGTAGGTGGTGCATACGGTCATCCGATAATTCAATATCTTCCTCCTCTGATGAGGGTGAAGCGCGAGGTTTTTTCCCTTTTACCAATTTCCGTCGTTGCTGCTGAGGCTTTGCATTCTTCCCCTTGTAATTACTTGAATCTTTCGTCAGAGTTGACTTCCGCCCGCTTGTGCGTGTCTTAATTTTTTGAGGGGCGATAGGTTCGGAATCGCTATCGCTATCCACGGCAACAATGACCTTTTGTTTCTTCCTCATGGGCCGAAGTGGTGGAGTTTCACTGGCTTCACTCCCCGAAACAGCGGGGGGTGGCAAGGGCTCAAGCTTAATATCACCAACATCGGAGCTGTCCCCATTGTCTTCCACTGGTCCTCTCCGTTTTCCAGATGGCTTTCTTGTTGCAATGGGCTTGGAGTGGGGCGATGTCCGTTTCGATGGTGAGGATCGCGCTGGGGATGAGTTTGATGCGAAGCCCGTTAATGTAGATTGCTTGAGCCGCTTTGATGGTGCCCTTCGTTTT
>QGOG01015711.1:0-11064 GCA_003313185.1 Collybia sp. MG36
TGCGGCCGACTCGTAACTGGCTAATACACTCAAAAGGCTGTTCGTGCAACGCAGCACTGGTGGTCATCGTGATAATCGCGCGCGCTATGCCAGCAGATGTCAATTTATTGTTTGTGGATCGTGGATTCTGAGGCTACGCAGGGCTCGAGGAGCATCGTTCCGCATAGCAGGTTAGTTTCATCAACACACCCTGGGCCCCGCCATCTTCTACCCCCCATTTCGCCTCGCAACATCGTTGCGCGCGTCGATTGATGCGGCGAACAAGGGTGCGAGGGTGCAGGGGGTGGGTGACGCAGCCCTGAGGTGGTGTTCATGTCCGCGAGAGAAGGCAGGGGGAGCATGTGGACGTGAGCGAAAAATTGGGGCTGAGTGTGTGGGCAGGCGGGTGGGTGGCATTGATCCGTCGTGTTTTCGGTCCACCGCCATTTGCGTCGTTTTGCGAGCTCTCGTTCGTGACTGTTTGCAATTGATCCGCCGTCGGTTGTAAGTGGGGCATCCGGGTGAGCAGGCGTGCCATGGGCAGACGAGCTGCAAACCTGCTCGCCTAATAGGTGGTCAAGTGAATGAATACGCAAGAAAAAAAGGGTCTACCCTGTGTTCAGCCGCACGAGAATCCATGTTGCCCCGTTTGCGGGGGAGGGCTAGGCATGGTGTTGAAGAGAGGAAGAAACCTTACTTCCTCGTTTGCGGGCACACAAATGGATGCTCCGGGCGTTGGGTTCTCATGTCCTAGCATGGATTGTAAGATTTTGTTAGATCATCGCAAGCGAGTTTGGGGCAAGTCTTACCTTATGGGACCTTCCAATCGTGCTCAAAAGCACCAGAAAACCCTGTTCCTCCTGATTGTTTGCGCCCGGCATTGTTTGTCGGGGCCAGTGCGGTTATGTCGTGCGCGTATTGTCCATCATCCGTGCCATTCACGCATCGCCATGCTTGTGTTGCAGTCCAAGATACCGTCCAGCTATGAGGCTGGGGATGATCATGGTATTGAGTGACCTAGTGCGCCTCGGGGTGGTGATTGGGTCAGCGGGACGATGTCACAGTTGGGCAGCCGCAATGTACATACCTTCCACAGCAGCTTAAAATTGTCACTCCGGGCGCCGCTGTTGGGATACAGACACTGCGTGAGAACGGAGGCGAGGACCATGAGTAGAGATGTCATGTGGTTTGGGCATGGCACTCTGCTCGCGGCGCGTGCCCTTTGCGGATGCTTGTACTTGTGTATTTCAGGTGGTTGTGAGCAAACACCGCGGCGATCGCCAGTAGGTGAGCCTTGCATGAGCCGTTGGTGGTTCAAGCGGTTGGTGCGCCTGTTGGGGGAGAAGGGGTTAAAAGGGTATACTATAGTCATAGCCGTACACAACAAATGTATATAAAATCTAATGATATCGTTCATCAACAACATCCAATCCGGTCAGATCTTAAAGTGTATAATAAGAATTGGAAGTAAGAGTTTTCTTGTAGCTATCCACCAAACCGTTGAACCAACGATTTCCTCCGCCCTCGGAAATTGGCAGGTCTGAAATCGTTGGCGAGACAGGTATGTCCGTAGTCGAGCGGGTCGACGAAGAACAACGGCGAGGCACCACCAGCACCACCAGAAGCAATGTTTCCAGCAAACCACTCCCAGTGACCGTCGTTCTTCTTAAAACCAAATAAGGACTTGAAGTGGTCCTCTGGGAGAGGGCAACTAAATGTCATCGATGGAAACGGAGGGAGAAAGAAACTGACTAAAGGCAAAGTTGAGCGCTTGAGTGGGGAAGTACCGGATGGTGTTGACGATGTTCCCTCTCCGAAGGGGGACAAGACCTTCTGCATGTGCATCAGAATGCATCACCAACATCTTTGTAGGAAGTGGCGACCTTTGATCTGCCGAGCATGACGCAGGTTGATGATGATGTTGGCATGGTTGGTATCGGTGTTATCGCGTGAGCCGGCACGGCGCTAGGAGTCACTAGCATCACTTGGTGACTTGAGATACGACAGCGAGTGGAGATTTGGCTAGTATAATGAAGCGCACTCGTTTCTACAGTGTTGATAGATATGCAGTAATTGATGTGCGCACTTTTTTGGGCTGGGCGCCGCTACGATTGCTCCCTGAGTTGCTGTCTTTCTTAGACATCCAGCGAGTCCCTACCCGTCGCACTGCAGCCGCCGGCGTCGACCTGAATTGGGGTATCAGTTTCGGCACTCCCCGCAGCGAGATTGAAAGACTGGTGTTTTGCCACATGCGCAGGAGTCTCCGTGTTGCTCGGGGTTGCTGTGGTTTCAAAACTGTCGCGGGCGCCGTGTCCCGTCAGGCTTATTGCACGATCTCCCAAGTCCGGGCGGCAGCCTTCTGTGACGCTGGGTACCCTCGATGACGCGTTGGACGCGGGGTAATGGATTAGTCCTTATTCGTTTCGAACAGGTTAACTATGCGCACTCCTCTTCATGCCCAAGCTCACGGTGGAGATCGATCTAACACGCGTAGTATTAGCCTCTGGATTCTGTTGCAATGTTTTTGGGGACGCCGTTTGTATATGCGTATGATCGACATTGCAAATGAACACACCTCCAATGTTTCCATATCCAACTTGGCATGCCTGTCGTCCCCGCGTCTCCTAACCTTGGGATCTGGGTGCTCACCATCGGAGAAAAAATAGTTAATGCAGTGACTCGCCTCTGAAGTATCACCAAGAGCCCCAGCAGCCAGTCGCACGGTAACCGCTGCGAAATTGCTGTCGGGTGCGATAACACATTCATCGCGAAATCATGCATTATTTCGTGACGCGTGCAGCGGACAACCTGCGGGCGGTTGTAGCTGGGACTGAATAGCCGTTAGCATTGGTGATTTCTGATTAACAGCCGAAGAAACGGCTTTACTTATACGGGCATTAGAGCCCCGAACCATTCGTAGATCAGCGTTGGGTATGGTCGTTGAGTGGTGGTAGGTTGGATTGGTGTCTGCGCTGGTGACGTGCAAAAGTGGCGGTATGATAACTACTCTGTTGTAGGGATTGGGTCACAACAGGTGAGATCATCATCGTCACGCCTGCTTGTGAGACGTCCGCCGCTACTTACCTCCTGTTTGCGAATCATCCATTGTCACTTGTCACAAACTCTCCTTCTCATTTGCGAATCGTCATTGTCGTCGCATCCTCGCATTCATCGTGGCACACCTGCGCATTCGTCGTCGTCGTGCCCTCGCATTCATCGTCATTCCACACTCGCATTCGCCTTCGTTGCGCTCACCTCCAGATAACCGTCCGCCACTACTTCATTCCCTCTTTGCGGATTATCCGGCGCGACTTGCGATCATCATACCCTCGCCCCTTCCAGTGTGTTTGGCCACCATCGCGATCTCTTCACAACCACCCACCACTTCCCCAATCGCTTAACATGAAAATCTTCAGTCTTCTCCCGTATAATCCAGGGAGCTCTTCTCACGTTGTCCGGCAGCGCGTTCAAAAAGCGGTCCTCTACCATAGACGTCGCCTGGGAGCGCCACAGGCGAGCTTTGACTGGGTTGTTATGTGAGCTTTCTATTTTTGACGGACTGGAACCCTCGTATAGTGACTCACACATCGAAGGGGCGGCGAGCACAAGTCTTTCGATCGCAGGATTCACCTCACGGTCCGCGGGTTCGTCGAAGGCCGGGCGACCCGCACGTTACATATTTATCGGAAAGGGTCAAGGGTATTCAACAATGGCGGGGTTTGGGAAAAGCGGTTCCTGGATCTTGCGCGGCGGGGATTACGACTCTAGAATAATTTCTTGAACTTAGTACCTTATCTACAATGAGGAAATCGTGTCACTAATCTCATACCAGGGGGAAACCAGTGTGTCGATGCTCGTGCCAATTAGTGGATATGAAGGTTGGGGTAGGTAAATCATGGGGTATCACGAACTGGAGGGAGGAAGATGGGGATCTCACCATCTTCGCGGGACATTGCCAAGGGGCTGAATTCTTCCTTGTGCTGGATATTCGGGCATGTTTCCGCTCAGATATTACGCGACGCTAAAAGATGTCGCTCACTTTAGGAATAGCCAATACCAGCGGCAGCGGCGGACATAATCCATGGATGCTCGGGAGTGAATTAGTGCTGGTAGGACGAGAAAGACAAGGGGGTTGCTCACCTTCTCCAGGGAAAAAGAGGATAGAAAAAATGGTTGATGTATTGGGAAAATCATATGTAAGTGTAGCCACTGGGGACGGAAACCACACGGAATACACTTTTTGCGAGGCCGAGACTAGCCTTATCAGGAAGGAATGAGCTTGGAATATTCTACCCGCAACATACATTATGAAGGGCTCCGCTGAGCGTACCATGTGTTCTGGCAGCAGCTACACCATGTGGATATGGGCCTGCAACAGAGGGTGCATGGGTAGTTGTCGAACGGTATGGGGGAAACGAGAGTCTGGGCAACCTGCTTGAGGAAACGACCATCAATGTAAAAGCCCGTCTTTGTGGATTATGATGGAACTGGACGTACCTTCCAAATAATTCGTTTGCTAGGACTGGATAATTAACCAGAGAGGACCATCAAGTGATTCAAAAACTTGAGGTGACGGTTGAAGTTGGAGCGCACGGAATCAGTTTGTTGTTCCCTGACTGCGATAAAACCCCTGCACCTTCATTTCGGCTTGTGGAAGCATCCCACATTTGGGTCCATTACCCACGGAGCAAGAGTTGTGATGCCTAACAGGCAGGGAGGGTGGGTGACGTTTTGGCTGTTATCGGATGCATCAGATTGTAAACCCGCTCCCTTCGCAGTCCCCGCCAGTATAAACCAGCAAAAGATTCCATATCGGTGCTGGTTGGGAGGATCGGGATTTGAGGTAGCATATCGTGTAGAATAGTGATTCAGAGTGACGAAGATGGTGGTTGGTGACCGAAGTTGGTCACAGTGTCATTGAGCGTGTTACAGCACGAAGGAGAAAACGAAAACTAGCGTGTATTGTGAGGGGTGGTAAAGCAGCAGATATATGAACAACAAGATAGTAAATTGAGATATAGGGTGAGGGTCTACATAAGGGGACATTCAGCAACGACTTTCATGCGTAGTGCCAGCCCGGGCCAGGTCAGACCGCCGGAGTCTCAGCACGACCAGCTTCCTCCTGCAAAACTCCGATTAGTTTTTCAGCGGCTTTGTCAGTATCTACACGCATTAGCTGCAGGAGGAAAGAATCCTTGCTGTCTTCCGCAAGCTTCGGAGGCGGTTCCAATTGTGTAATGGGGGTGACCCATTTCGCCATGAAATTGGGGCGCTCCTTCTTCAGCCCGAATTTTAATATTTGTAACGCCTCCATAAGCTCAGCACCGATGCGGTTTCTTTTCTTTGTATCGGTCTCCGAGCTAGAAGAGAATACGCGTTCACAGGGAACGGAAGATGCTTGGATTGGTAGATAGTCCATGGCCATCGCAAAAATGGTTGGGTAGATACGCTCGTGGGTCTAACATAAAGGTTAGCAGGTAATTCAAGGTGGTGAGGTGCCAAGGCATGTAGAGTACTCACCTCCCAGAATTTAATGCTCATCTCAATTCCCGGAGGTGGAAGTATGTCATAGTGGATGTAGGAACTAAATTCCTCGGCAACGGTCCGTACCCGTGCATGGGAGCCATAGTCAAGTCCCATCCCCTTCAACTCCCCACCGAACCTTTCTGCTACAATATCAAGGGTGCTTTTGGCGGGGGCGGTCTTAGCGGCGTTGGTAGGGTTAGCTGAGGTCATGCGGAGTCGATATTCATCCATCTTGAACAAGGAAAGGGGAATTAGTTTGGGTAATATGCGGATGAGGGGTAATAAAAGCTTACAAGAGCTCTTACTTTGAACGCCGCATCTTCTCCATAGCGCGTGTCCCAGTGTTTGTGAATCCACGCCATTCGCACAGAAGGGTTGACGACTGTGATTCGTGAATTAAAATGTGCGTTTGAATGAATGATTACTTACACATTGCCACAATATATGCCCTTGTGAGATCCATCCTACAATAATACTTCGTCGCCCAGTCAAGGCTGATCTGAGTCCATTTACGGAGTTTTTCCTCCTTGTTGCCAACGATTTCCAACTGTGACATATACATTTCAAATACGGGTATTGTTTCTCCAAGTGTTGGACACCCTTCGCCAGACATGGTCTGTTGGACGCCATGAGGAATCTAAGGGGGATGTGATTAGCCTAAGTATTGGTTTGAGAGTGTAGGTAGTCGAGCTTACGGCCAGGAGGACTCTGAAATCTTCTAGGACTGTCCACTCCTGGGGTGTCATCCCATACTTCTTCAAGTCGTGGTTGAAAATTCCATGCGCGAGAAAATAATCAATTGCCTAATCCAGGGGAGATGATTAGCGACCGAAAAAAGTGATAACAAAAGGGGGCTACCGGGCGAAGTTCGAGGAGCCGTGTGAGCATATGATAGACCGAGTCCCAACGTGTTCGCACGTCGTGAAGAAGCTCATGTGGTTCAATGTAACAACGGCCCCATGCTCATTCCTAAAGACCTGCCTTCTGTTGCCCCAGTCAATGCATGACTGAAACTCATCTCGGCGCTGGCCCGAAGCACGGAGCGCGCGCACAATGTTCCTTCCTAAAGCAATGGGATCTCGGGCCCAGGCCTCGTCGTAAGTTTGGAACTCGGGAACCGGCGGAGCTTCAGGAAAATCATTGATTATATCGAGGGTATCAGCTGATTCCTGACCCGATGAAGAGAAGCTCTTGAGCATGTGTTGCGTACAGATATTGATGATGTGCGGGAAGCACATGATACGGTTATCCTCCCAGCTGAACTTGATACTAAGCGTCTCCAGCAGGACTCCGAGCGCTTTCATGAAGGTTTCATTGTTAGCGGCATTGTCAAGCGTCCAATGTCCTATCTGTGCAAATTGAACCATCAAGACAAAATTTACAACAGAGAGAATAATCGTTATACCTGCGCTGTGATTCCCGCCGCCCCTAAAAGATTGAAGGTGATAGCCCCGAGATTGTTGCCATCATGCATGCCGTAGATCCTATGGAAAGCCAGGAGTGTTGTCCGGAGATTGAGGTTTGTGCCTTCGCGTGCCATCCAATGCGCAGTGATTGCGAAGTATGATGTCCGGTTTTCACTTGACCATATGTCGGCCGTGCACGAGATTTTGCCGAGCGCTTTCTATAATAATCCAGTTGTTACTTAGCACTGGGAAATATTGCCAATGGACAACGTACAGCAAAATCACCCTTGAGGATCTTGAAGTAGTTCGCAAATGCTTTCATGATTGATTCTCGTAATTTCGTGCGGTGGGGGATATCCGAATCTTTCAAATCATCGCGCAACAGTAAGAGGAGGTCACGAAACTCCTTGCATTCGATAACATTGAGAGACTATAATATTTATGGTTGTTAGCACCTTCAATCGTGCAATAGTTGAACAATATGTACCTGGTCATCAACAACAATGAAATTTACCAGGTGGTTGAGGAATTCCTGATGCGAAAATGCAAGATGGGGGCGTGTTTGTTGGGTGGCCACCAAACCAAGTTTCGCTGCATCAATCTCGCGTTGTCTTCGCTTTGGAAGCATCATCGGCCACCCATTTTTGGCACATGTATCAACGTACTCCATTTCGTGGTAGTTCTCAAGATGGACACGGAGAGTGCTGTTGCTGGTTGTGGAGTAGTAAATATGATTCGGAATCTTTTCATTTGTGTGGTCCTGCGCGTCCTCCCTGTTTATTATCAGTTATGACAGTTCCAGGCTGGAAACGGCCCAACTTACAAGCAAAGTCTGCAATGCGTCTTCGAGTTTTCCTGTTTCTTATCGCCACGAAGGAAAAAGTGGTTGATGTCATGAGCAGTAGTACTGCGCGAGCTTGCAGAATCCAAAGCAGAGGTGTCCGAGTCGGGAGCCACTGCCTGTGCTGTTGCAATTGCTGTAGGTATTTGGGAGAGCGGATCTGGCGCTCCAGGGGCCTCGTCGCTGTCGCCATCAAAGTCCGGCTCATCAAAGACTTCTCCGGGGCTGGACGACCACGCGGGGTGGCGATCTTTGACCCTTGGCGGTGCGGCAATGTGGGGCACGGGCTCCGGCTGCTGAACGTTCGGAATGTTTTTGCGTGTTGCTCGTCTTGGGGCCATGAAGGTGGGTGTGGAATGTCTGAAAGAGAGGTTGAAATATGTTGCAATGATCCACCACTGTATATATACATTCCTTGCATTCGACGCTTGTACATATACATCTGTACTTGATACATACATCTAAAAGATCGAACGCGTCAGTAGATTTCAAGAGGCCGATGTAATACGCAGCACCTGCTAGGAAATCCTGCATGCTAACATCAATTCCCGTGGGTGACCCAGGGACACCACCTCTCGGTATTCTTAGTTGAAATCCAAATCGACATGGTTGGCCAGTGGAGTCATTATTTCATGTGAAACGCCACCTGATGTAAAAGAATGTCATAGTAGTTTAGCAAAACAATCGAACCAGGGAACCGTATCCTCCACATCTGGCCAAGAACGCAAACCATCAAGCGTGTTGGTGCTTGCGACGCGACACATGAGATTGCTATCGTTGGGGGTGTGCAAACAGGCCAGTGAGATATCTGCAAACATTCTAAAGCGATGCAGCACGCATAAGCAATATTGATACTACGAGGTGTCGTACAAAAAATTAGCGGAACACCTTGAAACACGGTGTGAATATGACTACACCGCAGAAGGGTTGATCGACCTACTTGTGGTATTGCCGGAATCTAAGAGCTCATCAAGTATCCCATATTAACGGTGCCATTTTGCAGCTTGGGCGTGGATATGTGTAATGTGGTGGTAGAGGCAGTGTGCCATCACACGGTATTCACACCTGGCTTTGGAAGCGATCGCAAATACAAAGATAAGCGGCGATGTTCAAGAGAAACTAGGTGATGAAGCATTGTAAGAGAATCGGGCACGCAGGGGTGACGGACAATTGCTGAGATGGACATGGTGCTTGGAGCGATGCATTGTATGGTGTTGAAGGAGGCGAGATAGTTCATGCGAGATAGTTCATTACTGCCGATCATGGTATTTGACACAATTATTGACCCAATGGAGCAATCATAACTGCGGGCTACCAATGCCTCGAGGACTCACAGACAGGAGGAAACGGGATCTTGAAAAGCGATTCCAGCAAACTTGGGCGACAATGTGACTGATATTGTGAGATCTAATACGTAGAAAAATAGCGGAGGAGTGGGTTCGTCTGGCACACTCGCAGCATCCTCGTGGTGGTGAAGGGGGTGAGATTGAAGCGGATCAGTGAAGTAGACAAACTCGAAGGGCTTGGCTTCAGACTGCGGAATATTGTGATCGCACAGGGATGTGCTGAAGACATCGATGCCCTAGATGGGGTGGAGTTGGGGTAGCCTGGTAATGTGGTCGTTCGCTTGGTACCCGTAGTCGCCCGCGTGGACTTGCTTGTCCCCAGCCCAAACACCTCCCTCAAATTCAGTCCAATCGCTTCATCCCGTTCACCGCACCATAGTTCACCCATCGCATCGCCCATGCCCTCCTTAATATGATTGCTCTCATGTCATTCGTGTGCGTGCGTTGGCCGCGTTGTGCTCCCGCATGAGCAGGAGTGAATGCTGCTTCTCGAGCTCAAGTCAGCGCTGGTGTTGGCGGAACTGGTCCAGCGGAATGAGCAATATGAGGGGCGGGTACGGGTGCTTTGAAGGTACATTTGAGCCGTGGAGATGGGCAGCCTGGGGACCAGCGATTTGTCACGTTCAATGAGAGATTTGATGTAGGGGGGGTACGTAGATATGTACCTGAATGGTTTACATTTTTGTGCATGCGGTCATTGTCGCGCTTAGTGTGTTGATGTTGATGTTTATGTCGGGTGCCCTGCGGGGGACTGGATTTGGGAATGGGTGGCTGGTTGTCCCGGGTGTGCGAAGGGATGTATGTGAGTGCACGAGGGAGCAGGTGCCATGAAAGAGCGAGATTGTGTCGTGGAGTCCCAAGCGAGCAGGGTGGTAGGGGGTCCCGAGTGATTGCAGAGACTGCATCTGTGTGCCGATTGCGGGAAGTGTCGTCGCCTGGGCGAGGGTGGTGGGGAAGTGCAGTTCCGAGGGTTGACAATGAGAGCGACCCCCCATTTGTGAGAGAGTGGGGGCTAGCAGCGATAACGTCGGAGGACGATCGATTGTTTACATGCACCGGGAGTGATGCACAGTTTGTGTGGTGCGTTTGTCGTTCATTGTTATATGTCCAATACGTTCAAAGTTGTTGTCCATGCGGCTGATGTTTTTATCATTCGTTATCTGGTGTGCGTCAGTTAGCTATACTGCATCAGAGAAATGATATGCTCACCGAGTGGGTCTTGATATCGGTTGTCTTTAAATGACCATATGATGTTTGAGCCCAGAGGTATCATCGTGCTTCCGAACGTGGGTAGGGCTCGGCGAAGGGGACAATCATGTCTGCCAGTTTTGATGAGTGTGGATGCCGAGGTTCACAATTCTAGGGTACAAGCAATCGTAGCCTTTCCAAAGGTCATTCATCACCGCGCTTGTCGTCATAGATATTGGCACGTACCACTGCAATTGTGCCGGCCTCTGAGGGATGACCCGGATGAGTTTATTCTTCCAATGAGCACTGGGATGGACACACAGGTCCGAGGTGGTTGCGCGGCACGGGGGGCAGGGTGAAGACATACTTCAGAATTAGCTTGAGATCAAAAGCACTTGGTTATTATGGAAAAAGCAGGTACGCAGGCCTCTACATGAGCCAGAAAAATATTGGAGGTGATGGCGGGAATCGTCAAACAGGCACACACGGGTGGCGGTGGTGTGCAGCAGCTCTGCCAGCTCGTCCTGGCCAAGCCGGCTTAGCCAGCTGGTGAGAAAGTGCAGCTCAGCCAGTCACGAGATTGCAGTTATAGCCAAGCCGCATGGAACTGGAGCCGGTTTGTGCCGAGCCACGGCATAGATGGGCTAGGTAGTAGCCGTGGTTCGGTTCTCGGTCCGGACCGGCCCGGGCCCGGAGCCGCGGCAACACTAGTATTGATCCCTCTAGTTCTCAATCTATTCTATTTGTGTTTGCTCATCTCTTTCATCCTCAAACTCTC
>QGOG01015718.1:0-27810 GCA_003313185.1 Collybia sp. MG36
GGTCTTCGGTAGCGGATATTATTCCATCTTATCAATGGTACTATAGGGATATGGCTTCGCGATAGCACTTCCAAGATGTTCAACATTGCCCGTATCCCTAAACAGCATTGTGATATTCTCTCCAGTCCCCCTTCACCTTCGTCTCCGACTTCGCACAAGCTGCTTCTTATGATACACAATTGGTTTTACACAGTAACCGTTACGCGTCCAACTCCCGACCCAGCCTGCCCAGAGTTGATTCCCGTGGCAGAAATCGAAACCCAAATACATGGAGTCGTATTGGACGTAGAACGACGACTCGCAAATGGCGAAACGGCGACACCAATTGGTATTTTGAGTGCCGACCAACGGGATCTATGGGCTGCGGTACAGAAACACCAATATATACCTTCCACAATCTATCTAACGTTTGAGTTTTGGACAGAATTTAGAATATTTATTATCCCTGTCAGTCATCAACCAAAAAGCACACGAGGCCATCTCTCACTCTCTGATGGGACTGAGTTTGGAGCACACGACATACTCCTGCGCGCCCTCCGTTCTTTCTGATCCCTCTTCATCCTCCGATCCGCCCCAATCAACTCTCGACGCACATTTGCATACAATTCGCTCGACGCCGCTTAATGCATCCAACCGCTTTTTCGACAAACCATATACAATTATTGTCGACCCATCCGCCCGCGCAGGCGCAACCGGGGAACATTCCCCGTGCGACGCGCTGGTTCCAAGCATCGTTGCAGAGTTTGGTATCGTGGAGGGGATTGATTCGCACGCCTTTGGAATCGGTGACGAAATATTTTCCGACGATAAAACAATTGGCGGGTGGGAAAGGTTAGACTGGGTAGTCGATGACAAAGTAAAACAAGAGTGCTTGGACGCGACAAATCGAGCGAATGCGATAATGGAAGACTCCGACGACAGCGTCCTCTGGTTCCGCGATTATGGGACGGATTGGATCAAGGGTATCGGTGTGTAATGCCCATCTTCTGGTCCTAGTCAATGGCTAACATGCTAAACCCAGCTCACTTGGCACCTGATGCCTATATTCAAATGGCTCTCCAGCTTGCGTGGTATAAGACGCGAGGAGAATTTACCGCAACTTACGAAACGGTCTTGACGCGCATGTTTAAACATGGACGAACGGAGACATTGCGAACACTCACTCGGGATAGCATGCGCTGGGTGCTGGCGATGGTTGATCCATATTCCTCTGTACGTACCGAACTGTTACAACCAAGGGACCCAAAATTGAACAATTCGCCTGTAGTTGGACACGCGTTATTCGCATCTGCGACGCGCAATTCAAACTCATTCGCAACTCACACGCGAGGCTGCGACAGGAAAAGGGATTGATCGCCATTTACTTGGACTTCGATTATTGTTGCGTCCATTGAACGGAGAGCGGGCAGCACTGTTCGAGGATGATCTATTTGACCAGAGTTCACAATGGAAGCTGAGCACAAGTGGTTTGGGTGCTGGGCATCTATTCCGAGGAACTGGGTAGGTCTTCTTGACACCAATCAGACTTCTCAGAGCTCAAGCCACCTGTAGGTTTGGGGCCGGATATGAAGATGGATATGGAATCAATTGTAAGCCTCTATCTGATGGATGTAAGTCTTAGATATCTTAATGTGCCCACAAAGATCTAGCTGCACCTGAGATGATTAAATTTGGCATTGAGTCCAAATTTTCCAGTCCTCTAACATCCACAGCCAAATTCAAGGTTACCATTGTTGAGGCATTAGATGAGATGAAGAGGGTATGCTTCTCAGAGGAGAATATAATATCAAAAACTCATTTCCCAAGTAATTTATGATTATTGTCCAAGAACCAATGGATCATTATCTGAAGTATCCAAGGTCTTATGTCATAGGTGATACTCTAGGATTTTAGATGCTATGGTACAAGATCTTGAGTATCCCAGATAATAACCCATGAGTCCTGAGACCATATAACAAAAAAAAAAAAAAAGGAATGTGGCTTAAAAGTTTCCCTCTTCAACATCCTTGAGATCCAGCCAACCTTTGTCTCCCACATGTTGGGCCAGCTGTCCAACCAAGGATTTGGCAGCAACCCCTTTGATAAAATCCTGGCTAGAGACAATAAACATTCCCCTCTTGCAGCGTGTGAGCATCACATTGGTACGTCGGAGATCCTTCAGAAAACCAAGCTCTCTGGATCTAACCAGGGATATGATAATGTAGTCTTCTTCATTTCCTAGTTTCCAATTTAAAATGATGATTATGAAAAGAAATTAGTAAGAACCTTGGAATGAATCAACAGTGAAACATTTGTTTCCCCAATCAAGGCCAGCTGCTTGCATAGCCATCTCAATGGCAGTGCGCTGGCCTTCATAAGGTGTGATGAGTTGGTACTTGTAACCCATGGTTTGGAATGATTTTGCAAGCAGCAAAGCTGCTTCAGCCTCTGAAGAATTCTGTAAAATATAAGAGATTGCTTAGAATCTAATGTAGATCCTCACAGCAAAAGAATCCATGGTCCTCTTCTCTCGACTTGGTACATGGATGAAGTGGCAAGCAATAGTAGAATCAGTGATGGGATGTTTTGGGTTGGAATTAAGCTGTTCATCATAGACAGCTTTGGAAATAAAAGATCCAATTTGTGGGGGCATGCGGTCTGAATTAAGTCATAAAAATAGGTTTTTGGAATCTGGATGTGAGAACTCACATTGAGTATCAAGGAAAAGTGCATGTGTGCGAAGATGTGATTTTTCAAAAATGCTTTCCAGGTTTTCCACATCCTCCTCTCCAAATGGTGGTACTATATCAATGGATTAGCCAAGAACTCTGGGATTGGGAACACATACATTGCTTATCATCCCCAATGAAACAAACCTTGCGAAGTGTGGCCTGGAATCGAGTAAAAACAGAAATATAATTTCCAATTTCAATTTGGCTGGCTTCATCCACAATAAGGGTTTTCACTGGGACACATTTGATAAAAGTGCCAATGTGTGAAGATGAAAGCATGCTGATGGTGGATAAAATGACTTGACAACTTTTAAGTTTATGTGGGGAATATGCTAAAAAAGAATCAGATCTGATAATTTGAGTTCCAAATTTTGTGTAAAGGTGTTCATGCCTATCAAGAAAATGGTTAGAAAGGCTCAAGGACTGGAAAGAGATAAAAACCATTGATATTGAAAGTCTTTGGAAACCAGAAGCCTCCAATCCACAAAACCCACAGCCAAAAGCTTTTCAGCGATATTTTTGACAGCAACATTTGATTGAGCAACTAGCCATATCCCACCCATCCCCAATTCTATTGCAAGCTGAACATAGCTTGCTATGACTGAGGTTTTCCCTGTTCCAGGTGGGCCTTGGATTATGGTAATGCGATGATCATTGAGCGGAGAGAGCATGGTGTTGACAGCTTCCTGTTGAGAGGCATTGAGTGGTGTGTGACGACCCATGTTGCCATCAGGTAATGGTGCGGGTGGAGCCTGGGGCATATCACGAAACGAGGGTGACTCTGACCAGCCTTCCGGCCAGACCATCAATAAATTATCCCCAGCGCGGAACCATATATTTTGAATCCAAGGGTTATCGTCGAAGGTTGTGTTGATGCCCTGGAGGATATGACGAATCGTCGTCGCTCGCTTGGCTTCAGAATTGGTAACATCCCGCCCAATGGATGTCAAGGTCGATACCATTCGGCTTGGATGATTTAGCGATACATTTGGTGCGGCGCCGATGTGAGCAGCTCTACCATCAACCTGATCGATGGTTCCAGGCATAGAGAAGCCTCCCCGTCCGCTCCCCCCATCGATATCTATACGCACAGCCTATCGGAGCCAGAAATCAGACTAAAGGGTTGGCGTGATGAGGGTGGGTGACGTACTCGATTGTTTCGCATTTTCTCCTTGTAGATGACCGAATTGAAAACAACATCACCCGTCTTATCGTTAGGTGAGGTTGTGAATCGATGGGTCGTCTCCAGAGGCTTCAATTGATCCAAGTGAAGGGCGTCGGTGTTATTCTTGGAAAGCATGTCAAGTATCTGGGTAGACTGATCAGGAAATCTGTGGCTAGTATTTTCCTGATTGGAGAAATACCGCGTCGTCCATTCGTGTTGTTGCAATCCTAGGAGCCTCGGCAAATGTCGCTACTCCATTGCTATCTTCGACTAGGAATTGGGAAACCCAGGCCCTCATGGCGAGATCTGTATTATTTTGGCGATCATCGGGTTGGTAAATAGGTTCATGGAAGACCTTGGCGATGTTCTTCTTGTTGATCGGGATTGAATCGCCAACGACATTCTTGATAGCTCCCAAAGGGGTCCGTCCGCCAGAGACAGCGGATTGGATATCGACGGCATTCGCAATCTTCAGTTTGAGGCTTGAATGGAGGGAGAGTGCTAGAATAGCCATGTCAAAGGCGAAGAGGTCGCCAGTGGAACGACAGAGGATGGATTCCTCCAAGAGCTTGCGCCCCTGTTGATTTTCTGCTATCTTGGATGATCTAGGCCCTCCCCGTCGAGCCTTTGGCGGGCTGCTATCCGCAAATTCAACAATCAAACATTTTTTATTGTCAGCGATGGCCAAGGCAACAAGCGCTCCCGTTGATGAAAAGCCCGGCGAAAGGCCAATCGGGCGAGAATGATCAAAGGGAGCGAGGACCTCCGGAGTGAGTTTAGATTCTTGTATGACAACCATCGATATTTCAACAAGACTATATGATCCATTGATCAGTGTTTGCATAAGACGAAGTGGTGGCATTTTCGCGGATTCGATGGTGATTTGGGCGAAGGAGACTGTCGCCCAGACTCACGCCGCAAACAGCGTGTAGGTCCACCAAATAACTTTAATAAGAGCCCTGCAGCACCAACCTACCGATTCCAAACTTCGAAATCTGGCCTGTGTTAATTTTAGACGCCCCCGATGCGGGAAAAAGAAAAAGCATGATACATTGAAGGGTGTTGACATGGTGTATATACATTGATGGATACAATGGCTCGACTAGGAATGGGCTACTGTGCGTTTAGGTATCTCATGGAAAGAAAAAGCGGGGATTGCCATATTGAACACTCTTCCCGTCCATCCAAGGGGAGTTCACTCGTCCCAGCATCTCAGCTAGTTTACCAATGAGGCTCTTAGCTGCCGTCTTCTCAACCCAGGTCCGGTTGGTGCAAATTATCATCCCTTTCTTGCACCTGCTCAACATGACATTGACGCGACGAGGCTCTTTCATGAATCCAAGCTTTTCGCTCCTAACAAGTGACAGGATGATGTAGTCGGCCTCATTTCCTGAAAGCCAATCAATAACTAGACATGTAGCATTCTTTGATAAACGTGCCTTGGAACGAGTCTACATTGAAACATGTGTCCTCCCACGGGATTGGGGGAATAACCGACTTTAGCGCGGCTTCAACCGCAGAGCGTTGGGCATCGTAAGGTGTGATGATTCGGTATGATTTCTTTGCGTTGTGGAGGCTCTTGGCAACCGCGAGCACGACATTGATCTCTCTAATATTCTGTTGGAACCATCGCAGCTGGTCTTTCGGCGGGGAGAGAAAACTTACGACCCAACTGGTTCCCCGGTGCTCCTCTTTCCCATTTGCAACATCAACAAATTGACAACTACGGGGTGAGATGACGGGGTGGACGCTCTTGAGTTTATTCTTGTATATATTTTTGGAGATGAAATCCCCAAGGAACACGGGCATACGATCTGGAAGGTTATCATTGGCAAAATGGACAGGGCTTGGCCAAGGACTTACACTGGGTGTCAAGGAATATGGCTCGATTCCGTAGATGTGGCATCTCGAAGATGCTACGAAGGTCTGGGACGTCGCTGTGTCCATATGGCGGAACTTGATGGAAGTCAAAACATTGAAGCAAGAGAAATTCGCATGGCATACGTTGTTTATCATCTCCAACAAAGACCAACTTGCGCAAGGTGGGCCGGAACCGAGCGAGCATAGGGAAAAAATCCCCAATTTCTATTTGACTAGCCTCATCAAAAATGACCGTCTGGACTGGGGCCACGCGGGCAAATGCAGCAAGCTTGTCATGAGAGAGCATGCTTAGGGTGCAAAGTATCACTCGACAACCCTGCAATTGCCTTTCAGCGGCAACAATATCGTGCTGAAAGGTGTCTGAGCGGACGATATTGGGAACAATCTTTTCGTAAAGATGCTCATGCCTGAAATGGAGTATTAGTTTAGAATTTGGGGACCGCTTGGTGATGTTTACCAATCATAATGAAAATCTCTGGATACAAGCAATCTGAATTCCAGGAAATCGATGGACGCCAATTTTTCCGCGATATTCTTGACAGCAACGTTGGATTGGCCTATCAGCCATAATGTCCGTGTTTTATCAGCGGATGCCATAATACTGGTTACAGTACCAGCGATCACAGTTGTCTTTCCTGTTCCTGGTGGGCCATGGATAAGGACAACACGATCCGCGTCCTTGTTCGAAAGGATGGATTTGATCGCATTGATTTGTGAAATATTCGGCTGGCGGTCAGGGGGAAGGAAGTGAACTGGAATAGGGATCGAAGAAGATGGTGTTGTGGCCCAAGATATCGTCTCCTGTGGTAACCATATCCTTTGGACGAATGGATGCTGAAGTATCGTATTTTTGCACTCGAGGGCACGCAGCATTATTTCCGCTCGTTGGGATTCAGCAGCCGTCTTGGCTTCCCTCCCAACCGTGTTGACGGAGGTAATTTTACTGCCAGAAAATTGACCACGCAAAGTAATTTCCACCGCGCGTCCATTGACAGTAGACGTTGTCCCGGTCATTGTTTGCACCTTTCCCCCTGTCATTGATTGGATTTCTATTTTCTACATTTGATTTTAATAGTAGCTGATATGCAGAAAATGGGCCTACCTGATGTCCACGATTGGGCATAATTCTGGTCCTAAACCGGCTGGATTGCATCTGAAGTTTGCCCTTCTTCACGGTAAAGTCCGCCTCAATGTCGTTTTTCACCCTAAGGGGCTTGAGAAATACCAATCGCTCTGCATCATGGATTGTTTTTGCCAGAAGCGCAAGTTGCTGGTCGGGATTTTAGCACCTTCAAACAAAGGTTTAACATCATGGGCGTTACCTGTGCGTCCATAGTAGCCGTATTAATCCGGCTAATACTGGCTACGGCCACGCGTGCTTGGTCGGCTGCTCGACAAGCGACCCAGGCTTGAAGTGCGGTGTTTCGCATGCCCCCGGTTATACGCTCCTCGTCTTTGAAAAGTTTGATTGTTTGTTCCTTCTGAAGGTTGACCTCACCACCCATGGCAGACATGATTGATTCTAACGAATCTCGACTAAATAGCGAAGCTTTCGAGCAAAGATCAACGCTGTCAGTCATCCTGAGACCAAGGTCGAGATAAACGGCGGCGGCGACTCTGTCCATCCTGAAAGCATATTTCGACATATACGGATGACAGAATATCGTATTCTGCAACAACAGACGTGGTGTGGATATCTGCTTTGACCGAGGTTTGCCTCCTTTGGCAAGTTGCAGGTAAAGGACATGGGTCAACGAAGCAAAAGCAATGGCTTCGAGAGCGCATTTCGCTCCATAAGCTGGAGCAACTCCAACAATTCCATCGGTCACCGTAGTAATGAAGGAATTGAGATGACTGATGTGTAGGGAGCTTTCGTGATATTTAGTGACCTGTATTGGATTGCTTGCGGATTTGTAGACGTCCTGGGATATCTGAAAGGATTCCATACGTGAATTCTGGGGGACTGGATGAGAGAAAATCCAGGTGAAGGATAGATTTAAATAGCGGCATGAGGTTAAGGTGTGGCGCAGTCCCCACAGATGGCGGATCAAAGCTGTACTATGACAATGGGTTGTGTGTTCTGAAAGGGAGACCCCTCGGAAGAACACTCCAGAATAGTGGTATCCCAATTCAGATTGACAGACCTGAACCTAGGCTTCGGATACGTTGAAAGTAGGCGCAAACCAGTACAAGGGATGCCGACATGCGTCAAGCGCTGAAGGACCCACAAACGCACAAGGAATAATATGCACTGCCGAATACAACTCGAGACGGGAACTTGGCCGTTGAAATTCGAGTGAATGTTCGCGGAGAGTCAAAAAATTTCTAATAAATATAACAAGTGCGCGTGACCGTCCGTCCGACCGGTGGCTGAAGCACAGTCTTGTCGGTCTTAGTCTACTCAAAACAACCATGGCTACACCCGTAATTCTTGGAGTTGGCGCCATAGCAGCAGCACTTGCAGGCAGACACATGATACGTAACGGTGTTTTTGCCAGGAATGCTGCAGAACAATGGGTCAAGGGCGGTTTCAAAGCAAAAATGGACAGGAAGGAGGCCATTGCCATCCTCGGATTAAAGTATGTTTACCAGCCGTTCGTCCTGGCCTTTCATCAACGAGAACGTCTAGAGATGGCCCCCAGCTGCGGAATAGACTCAAAGATGCACATCGTCACATCATGTTGGCGAACCACCCGGATCGTGGCGGCTCTCCCTACTTGGCCAGCAAAATCAATGAGGCAAAGGACATGCTAGAGAAGACGGATGGTAGAGCAAGGTGAATTATCCTCCTGGTATGTCCTGCCAACATGAACGAAATCAAGCAATAACCTTGCCCCAGCCGCTCTCACCCTGCTCATCCCACCTCACTCATACCTATGCATTACTGTATCATTATTAAGCTACTATCGCAATTTCCTTGTTTCCTTTCACAAACGCCTTGGTCACTTTTTGCCGTCTAAACCGCTTATGCCCACTCGCACCCACAAAATCCTGGGCCAGCCCACACGACGTGTGGGCACATCTCAACCTGACTCAGGGTGTTTTGTATTCCCAGCCACCCACATCAACATTGACACGACATTTCCACCGATTCACAATTTCACTGCCGGCTGACTAAGCCCATATCTCTTTATCTTTTGATAAGCAACATGGGCGTCGATTTACAGCCTTCAAAACTTGGAACCAAGGAACAGTAGGCTTACCATCAGCAGTGCCCTAGAGACATCTCACCCTTATTAGCCCGCCCCAGTTGGGATACGGTGTATGAGGAAGAAGTTACAAACTTCCAGGAGATTGGCGATGAGGGGGAAATCTGGTTCGCAGCCTCTCGCCCCCTTGTTTGGGGCGCACTGACTCACCCAGGTTCGGAATTGAATCTGTGGAAAAGATGGTTGAATGGACCGTCCTGAATATCCCACGTGCGCGCACTCCTGCACCAGTTATCCTCGAGGTCGGAAGCGGCAATGGAACATTGCTCCTCGCTCTTCTTGACGCAGGTTATGCTCCGATGACTCTCTCGGGTATTGACTATAGCCCCGACGCTGTGAAACTTGCGAAGCTAGTCTCCTCAAGCAGAGGAGGCGGAGAAATAAAATTTACTGTTCGGGACTTCCTAAACGAAGATCCCCCGGTGCCTTCGCATGCAGGCCAAAGTGTTGCCGAGAGTTATTGGGATTTACTCCTGGATAAAGGGACATTTGACGCCATCGCGCTCGGGGAAAAGGACGCCGATGGGAAGTCCCCAGCAACATATTATCCTGCACGCGTGGCTAGATTACTGAAGCCAGGTGCCTATTTTTTGATAACATGTGCGTTGTCATGAAATCGCGACAGTTTTTGTTAACGACGCCACAACTCAGCTTGCAACTTCACCGAGGCCGAACTGCAAGCCCATTTTGCGACTCCAGAGACTGGGTTAACATACCAGTCAGTGTCATGTATCGTTATTATTCTTCACAGTAGGCTCATGGATACTAAGCTCGCGAATTCAACACCCCACCTTCACCTATGGTGGCCGGAGTGGTAGCATCTGTTCTAGTGTAGCTTTTCAGAAACTACCACCACGGTAACACCACCTAACCCCATTAGGAGTAAAATGATGACTACCATAGTGGCCCCACAGTGGGACATTGAATAGAATTGGGCACTGGTTGAGCACAAGGTCGAATTACATCAGAGAGTTGGAACCACGTCAACACCTGCTCGCAGCGTTTCCTTTGCAATCCCAACGGCCCATTTTATCAGAGCTCCGCGGTCCTCTTCCACCCTTGCGTCTCGAAAAGCATCAGTCAGGAAATATATCAATCCCATCGCGAGTGGCTGATGTCGGGTAGCTTTGATGAAGATCTGCTCGATGGGTCCCTTATCCCGTAATGTGAACAAACTCCCGGGTGTTGGGCCGATCGTAGGCGTTGACACCTGGCTGTCCACACATGTCTGTCCGATCATCTCCTGCAGAAACTCACGTGTCTGCGTCTTTAACGATGTGAAATCGACGGGCTAGAATATTCTTTAGTAATGCCTGAAGAGCATTGTGTCTCGACAATAAATACCTTCAGCACAGAGAGTGAAATACAATCTCTGGCTATCCACCAAGAATATGCATTGGCAACATTCTTGAGGCGTGTGCTCGAAATACTTTTGATCTCAAATCCATCCTCGACTTCATCTTTGAGGTGTTTCATAAGCTCGACCCCTCCAACGGTTGTTTCTTCGAGATCGCGAAGAAAGTCCCACAGGCAGAATTGAAGCGTTATTTTGTAGGAGTGTGAGCTGCGGCAGAGGTGCTGACACACCAATGTGTAATATGGATTGTAGGATTTCTCCTGGAGTCATAATAAGTGTTTGCCACTAGAGGGAAAGTGGCATGTCGCACATTCCCACAACAATGCAATAAAACTCGAACAATTTCCCTCTGCTGTACTTCTGTGAGGTTCAATTGTGAGAGTCTGTCGCACGCATCAACATAATCCTATATCATGTTGATTAGGACTTCAAGGGCGGTAAAGGTAAAACATGTACGTCGCTGCTCATCAGTACGACAAAAATGCTCCGTCGTATATCGGTATTCATCCCCTGCTTCCGTGCAAGTTTGAGAAGCAAGTTGTCGTTCACGTCGTCAGATGGTTTTGGACTGGTCGTTCTTCCTGTGGATCCCTCCTGGCGATCGGCGAGGGGGTCCCCACCCCAAGCCGCTCCAACTAACCACCACTTTCCTTTGGTCTCCGCAGAATGAAGGTCATCAAGAGAAACACGCAATGGCTCATACGCCATCACTGAACTCATGTCGTTGGCACTCCTCGAATGTTCATATTCAGGATGCACATACCATGGCGCTTCTTGGTGAGCCCAGATAGGAACTTTTTCATCCTCTCTACTGCATCTCCGCCTTGGTTCTGTGTAGCATTTCGTTTGAGTTTATTGTTTTTGAGATTTGTGAGGGTTTCAATCATGAAACGCGTCCGCGAACTTTAATGAACTCAGGATCAGTTGTTCGTCAGCACAATGCATCACCTACGTGACACCATTTTCCTCGCCTGAAACTTTGCTCTGCACAATCTGAATAATATCCTTCAAAACTGACGAATCATCTTGACGCAGCTGTTGACCGGAATCTGGTATCAGAGACATCAGGAGGGTATTTCAAACGTCGTCCAAATTCTTACTTCTCATAATTTTGATGAGCAGCTCAATATTGTACTCGGTGAGGTCATGTGTCAGGAGGGCACGAATGAAATCGAACACAAGGACAGATGATATGACCTGAAAGTTGTACAACTCGGACAATAACACGATAAGATTCGAGCATTCTTTCCCGGAGGAGTCCTCCCGTGGATCTGTCTCCATACCAGTATTTTCTGGTGGAATAGCCGTGTCCCGCGAGGAGGCGTAGTGATGCTCATAAGATGATACGAGGCTCTGAACAAAGTGCGCGGCTGAAAGGAAAACATGAAGAAGGGAAGCTTCCAAGAACAATGAACCCTACCAAACTCGACCCCAATGATTTTATGGAGACTTGAGATAAAGGCTGCATGTAAAACAACGTAGGAATCCAATAACGAGGAATGTGAAGATATGCCATCGAGGATCAGAGTCGTAATTGTGGATGTTACATCTGCACGACCATGAGCATAGGCCCAGTCATCAATTCGAAAGTAACAAACTAACCGTTCCGTCGATGGTTCCGATATGTATCCTCGACGCTTTCTACAATCGAGGCCATGTTCTGCTCGCTCATTCTAAACGCTCGAACACAGTCAGCATGTAGTTGAAATGACCCAAATTCCCATATACCGATTTAGCAAGCCTTTGAGCTGTCTGGTTAATTTGATGATGATCGCAGCATCTTTTTCGTCGTCTTGTAGCTTTCTCAAATGGGGGGGTACATAAGCCGCGCCTGCATTACAGACATTAGTGGTCAATCATGGCGGAATTCAAGAAAGGCACCTGATGTAGATTTGTTTTCTCGAGGAGCTGGCTCGGGTATCTCTGGAGATTCCGCAATGTCACTGATCCCGCCCCACTCCTCATATTCTTCGTCGTCCCCGCCTGAATTCGGATGTACCTCATCCAAAATATCATCACTCTCATTTTCGTCACCATCCAAACGCTGAGGCATGAGTCACAAGAGCACCATGCAGCTCAGACTAGTACCGACCTGACTCATTGGAGCAGCGATTGAGGAAGCCAAATCAAATAGATCTGCCGTCAAATCGTCAGCGGTGTAGAAAGTCTATACACAACCGGAGTCACCATCTAACCCGTCGTCCTCCAGAGCTTTCTTCTTCCTTCCATCCTTGAAGTACCCAAGCTTGGATTCAAGGTACGCGATATAAGAGTCTTCTTCTCGTTCTTTCTGAGATTTAGGAAGTGGTACCAATCCCCCACGGGAGTTTACCCCCGGAGGCTCCTTGGAATGGGTCGCATGTGGCTTCGTTGCAGATAGTTTTGATATGGCTGGTTTTAAGCGGGTATCCTTCTCCTTCCAGGCTACCAGCACTCCCTTGATCGGCTCTGTAGAGGACGCGATCTCCTCCAACCTGGGCTTCTTTCGATTCGGCGATTCCAAGTGCTCACCTGCGGCTGCGCGCTTGGTGGGTGGCAGGGACTCGGAATGGGAAAAATACTCGGATTTCTTTTTCTTTCGTCCCTCACGCTCCTGCTTCCTGGCCTCCTTCCTAGAGACTTGGTGCTTGAAAGACCGCCCCTGCCACGCATGAGACTGGGCTATGGGTCTCATCAGATATATAATGCAAAGGAATATGTTTGTGTACCTCCCACCCCATCGATCTCTTCCAGAAGGCTCCGAGGCAGCCGCGTTGTTGATGTTTTCGCCCTTGAAGGCATCCGTGTAGAAAGATGTTCTGTCGCCGGCACCATGAGGTCAACAAGCCAATGCCATCAAAGTATTACAGATACAAATAGATTAAATAAGACTCAAATTTTAAAATCAACATTCAACTTGAAACCAAGTATATATCTCAAGACTGGCTTGCGCATTATGCTTGACTCATCCAACACGCGAAAATAATCAGGATTCATTCAAGTAAAAGTCCTAGATTGAATAGTCCAATTACAACTTGTCAAAAGCCGAAAATAATTAAACATGATCAAATATAGCTGAATCTCACTCAGGTCGCACACCCTCCTTCGGGCACCTGAAGGATTGACTGCTCAGGGGGATTGGCATGTGGGGATGTTGACGTTTTTGAGGGTTCGGCTGGTGCAATCACATTCAGCGCCCAGTAAACTCACGTCTGATCGCAGAATTTTGACATACTTGGAGTTGAAAAGACCCCACCAGCCCTATCGATAATGTATTAGACGAGTACTACTGGGCGAGTAAAGAGCGACAAGCATACCTCTACACCGCCGAATTGGGCATCCTAAAACCATTGGAGGTTATGATTAGGCGCAAACGTCAAACGGAATCACGAACCTTCCACGGCTCATCGAAAAACTAGACATTAAAGATAAACGTTTGAAATGAACTAATGGCGGGTAAGGCACAAACCTCAAAGAAGAAGTATCCAGTCCCATTGGCATTTGCTTGGCAAACGAATGTGTCAAGGAAGGTCTCGGGTCCAAATCAGCGTTGTGTCGGGGGGCGGGGGGCTAGTGCTCTTACTTGTAAATTTGCTTCGGACGCGGTTGACGCTCCATTATTTGCATTTCCAGCATCTGATGATTTCTGAGATACAACATTGAGGGACCATTCCAAATTCAAGCGGCCTTCAAGATACTCACAGTAGGCCAACCTTGTCAAAGGGATTCGAAATTTAGCACCACAACCCCTGGAATAAAGCTTTGAAGATACCCACCTGTCTCCGCAATATACATCGTCGGCTTGTTGGTCAGGGCAACAGCTGCGGTAACATCTGTGTCCTGGAAGAAGCTCGCTGTCCAGCCTGCCGATGCGTCCGCGCTCTGATTTGCAAACCAAGGGTGTACGTTGGCCATCTGTGATTCGTGTCAGTCATTTCTCAACCCTCAGGGTTCCCTTACTGACGCCATAGTCAACCGCTTGGAGGACCTTGGTATTGAAATAGCTTCCAGCATCGGCAGTCCCAACCGGTAAAGTTTTGCTTAAACTCATTCCACTGAGCATGGTGCGAGTATCGGCGATATCAGCGATGAGTATGGCAGCGCCCTGGTCTCCAATAGCACTATCGGGGACGTCACCCCCGCCGTTGTCGTTGAGATAGCTGGTACCAGATATATTTCAGACCTCAGCAATTCGGGGAAAAGATGAGCCACACTTGAGCATGAACTCGTTTCCAACAGTTATACCGCCAATGTTATCTGTACCGTAGGTCTGTATGGCCGATTTGAGGACATCACGTTGCCTTTGGTATGCCACATTTTTGTCGTCGGATACGACAAAATTCCCGAGCCAGACCGTCATGTTTACCTTGGTCTGCTTGATGGCTTCCAGCTAGAGGGTCAACATCGTAATTCGCAAGGCGACGTGGCTAGAATGGCCAACGTACGACAAGGGCGGATTGATTGCAATCAGCACCATAAAGGCGGATACGCTGAGATATATTAATTCCGTTCTGAGAGATGAACAGGACCCAGCTCACGGTGGTCAATTGTGACATAAGCTGTCAAGCGCCTAATATTACAGCCATATCTTAAATATGATCAGGAGACGCTGCATACCTGAACATCATGGATAATGTCCTCTTTGTGACATTGAGCCCTCACATGTGAATGCTGGGTTCATGAACATACCTAATTTGTTTCCACAGTTGGGGAGCTGTGAACCTTCAGGGGTGTATGCAAGGCCATAAAGAGATTGGTGTAAGTTGGGATCTTTAACGAATGTGCTGGGGTCATTGGGATCACTCTGTTGGACAGGAGATGATCCTGATCCCGATCCTGAGCTAGAGCTGGAGCTGGAGCTAGGGGACGAGGACGAAGAGGATGAGGATTTCTTATGCCGTGAAACCTCAACGCCAACAACAACGCCGATGATGATCAGGCCCAACAGGGTGATAGCCGCCCCAGTGACCTGGCAGAAAAAAAATGGATAAGTGAATAAGCAAAATGTGACGCCCCAGGTGCCTACAATCCACGTGAATCGTCTTCTAGTGCTTTGTTCCCTCTCGAGCCATTGACTGGAACTACTGTTGGGATTGCTGGGCCACGGCCCAGCGCTACGAGGCGCAGTTGATGCGGCGGTAACCCCCGAAGCCTGTGGTGCATCCTGATACTGTGTCATTGGAATGTCATGAGTCGAAGTAAAGGGATTTTGAACCGCCTAAGCAGTAAGATTTGAAAGCGTGTAAGATTAAGAAGCCCATAATTCTGTCGTCTTACCGGCGCTGATGTCTGATCACGGTAGGCATGAAGGTCCACCTGTGAGTCCTGTGGGGCGTCCCTATACATCTCAGGGAAAATAGCAGGAAATGGGCTCTTGGAAGGGGGGACCGGGGCTCAGATTTCCAGTGTGGATGGAGTCGATGTGAGAGAAAGGTGGCCTGTTGTGCCACGGCCTGCCGGTTTGTTTTTCGGCGAATATAAATAGCACACCTCCATTCATCGTTGAGCAAGACTCAGAGCTGCTTCAAGCCGGCGTCGGCATAGTTCTAAAAATAGGTGTCAGAAGTTAGAACAGTCTTTGTAATCAATTGCATAAACAGTGAGTGTCGGAGCTTAAAACTGGTAGGGATTGCCGGTTTCCCATGATTTGTAATCATTGATTGAACTAAATTGTCATGTGTTAGCGTGAGTAAATTAAAATAAGCTTCATGAAAATCATGTCCACAATATGCTAATCTGCTACCCAGAGGTCCAATGTCATTATCATCCGTAGAATGTATGGATAAATATCACCAATTCTTCGCAAAGGAAAAAAAAAAAAGATGGGGTATGGCAAGATCGAGTTGTCGAAGGAAGAGATACAACACGTCATGGACACATGTATCACGCTAGGCAATGTTGGGGGGATCGAGGGTTCCCGTTCGATTGGGCTGTGAGGATGATGCGCGTTTCTGTTTCTTAAGGAGGCGGCCGCGCTCCGACGACTCTGTGGCGCCCCCTCGTCTCTGTGACGGCAGGGTCCGACTCCTTGTCACCCCAGTTGCGCCCTCGTTGCTGGGAGGCGACGGGCTTTCGGCGATTGGGGACATGTCTCCTTCCGCTAGAACGCCGTGAGTTGGTCGATCTACATGGTCAAATCAACGTTGGTGGGTATGGATGAATGAATGAAAACGCACGAACCAACGGTCGTTCTTCGGCGCGTCACTTTGACTTTCTCCTTATTAGCCCCGCTAGGCCTCCACCCACCACCAGCCTGTGGGCTCTCCTCATCCGATCCAGGAGCAACAATAACATCGTCAACACCAAAACTTGGTGATCCTGGGGATACCCGGTTTGGGGACGATATCTCGAGCATGAACCAGTCCTGGTGGGCAATCAAGAACTCGAGGACGCGTTGGCTCGGAGCGTGTTCTTCGGGGGACATCTCGTGGCTAGGGTGATTAATTATACCGGGCCGAAAGATCACGGCGAGATCTAATATATGTTAGGAAATGTGATTGGGGGAGGCAGCGACGAACTTGAGGCCGTCATCAAATTCTTGTCGGCTTTCCTGGCAAAGACCGACAGTAGATCTAACACGTATAAGAGTAGATACTGGTTGAATTGGGGGAGCGAGCGTATTAGTTGCTTGTAGGTCCGGATTACTTCTTCCTGATTATAAGGCGCCCTTGCTGTACCTTGCGAATTGAGGGAAACCATGGACGTTTGATAGGGAAAACTTGCCTAGTGCATCCCGAAACTGGAGCGAGAACATCGGATGAGTAAAGCACTGCCTTGTGGTAGCTGTGATAGATAATTACCTTATGATACATATCATGGGGTATTACAGGCTCCTGCGTTTGAATCAACAACCATTTGCAGAACATATAAGAGGAAAACCTGCAGGCATCTGGGTGAGATAGCGACGGAATACGCTTGCCACATCATGCGTGGTATATGTTTCTTGTTTCCAATCGAGGTTTTTACCATACTGTTGGATGATGTTGGTGGGGTAAACTGCATGGAAAGGAATAATGTACACACCCTCGGAGGGGTCTCGAACAGCGCTTGAAGTTCGCGCATGCGTTTATTGGAGCCGCTGACGCGGAAAGTCCCTGGAACCTCGGTGGCTGATGGAGCGTGGTATTGTCAACAACTAGACTGTGAAAGAAAACACGTGTTGTACCGTTCTCCTTGAGGTAAAGGCCGCTTAAAGGGATGAGTTGGGGGGATAGGGCGAGGGAATATGAAGCGGCGTACCACTTGGCAACCACAACGGGTATGTAGCCCCAGACGTAGAGCTCGCCGTTGGAGTTGGCTGTGGATATCTGCACGCTGGCATACTGCAAGCTTTCCCTGAGTGGCTTCCCAAAGACTGTGTGGGGAGGTTCGTCTGGAGGGGGGGGGGGGATTGAAGAAATGAACTACGGATCAAATGGCTGTTGCTAACCTTTGTACGGATCGCGGTCCTTCTTTGCTTTCTGAGCAAAAGTAAAATTGCTCCACCATGCCTTGAGGCTTGCCTTTGAGGGCGGATTATGCGATACATCTGAAATCATGGGTGGGAGGGTTGGTTGGGTGGATGTAGGTCGGTGTATTTCGTTATGATCGAGGACAGGTGATGTATTTCTCCGGTGCGGATGTCGTCTGAAAAAGTTGAATACGCGCTTGGAACGCTGAGGAAGGGCCAGCGCAGCGAGCTAAATCCGGAATCTGGGTACGGGTATAACGAGAAAGAAAAAAAAATAAAGGAAGATGGTGTGAATGTGGGGAAATGTGACTTTGGAGGGAGCGGAACACGATTGAGCACGCCGCATGACGCGCGTGGGCCGACTCCACACAGCCACGTCCCTGCGACAGAAGGTACAGTGCCCCAGCCTCAGGTATTCCAACTCATGTTTCAACGAAATGTCCTATTTTTTGCGTCTTGGAATGGATGACAACCATTCATCAGCGCCCCAGCGGCTGTCAGCACAAAGGCTTCGGCACAACAGGGCCAGCGACAAATCACATGGCTCTCCCAGTGTTGCCATTCAGTTGTTCATTATCGATCCATGGTTTGTTGAACGCCACTACCATGTCTATTATCAACGTCTTCAATTATGCCGCCTCCTCCTCAAAGCGGGTGCTATTGACATCAGGTGCTATTGCAGCCGCCATCTTCGTCCTCAAATACCTTTTCTCCAAAAAGGTCAAGTTTGTATCCGACCTCGCTACAATTGGGCACCCAGAGACGGCGAATAGCAGCCTACAAGAGTATGATATCATCATCATCGGTGGAGGTAAACTCTCCTTCCTAGTTCGCGAAATACCTCTCATCGTGTTCTAGGAACCTCTGGATGCGTCCTTGCGTCCCGTCTTAGCGAGGATCCAAACTTGCGCGTCTTGCTCCTAGAAGCAGGTGGCAGGTTTGTCCCAGATAATGAACACCTGCACCCATGATAATAACATGCTCCTAGTGGGCGGGCACTGACTTTGAGTCGAGTTCCCGCGCTGTTCGGACGCTTGTTCCGCAGCAAATATGTGCGTGACATCCGAACCGAGCCTCAAGAGTTTGCCAGCAGCAAAGCCCACTTTTGGCCAAGAGGTGCGCAGCTGCTGCGGAATGGTTTCATCCACAGATCAACTATTTTTCCACAGCCAAGCTTTTGGGGGGATGTACGCCAGTATTGCATTCTGGGGGTGTTTGGCTAACTTACCTTTGTCAGGTTCATCAATCAACGCCCAAATGTGCGTAGATCGGTCCACACACCTATACAATATCTGATTGTCTGCACATGACGATTAGGGCCCAATATGGCTCCCCGGGCGACTTTGACCAATGGGCCGAGTGCATTGGCGATGATTCCTGGTCATGGAAGAACTTTGGAAAGTAAGTATTTTTGCACCGAATCGTGCTGAGAGCTGATGCTAGTGCAGCTACTTCAAAAAGTTCGAGAATTACCAGCCTGATTCACTATACCCACTGGTTGATACATCCGTCCGAGGATCCGACGGACCCGTAAGGGTCGGATATTTCAACACAGTCACCATTGCATCAAAGGCTTTCATTCAAGCATGTATAAAAGTTGGTATACCTTTCACGCCCGATTTCAACGGGCCAAAGGGCCCGATTGGTGTTAGTAGGGTGAGCAAGGCATTTTCACGTTTACCCTCACCATGCCGATACACCCGGTAGATCAGTATGTTACCTGCGGGTCATTATTCAATTCATACCCTGACGCCCTCCAGTGACATATGTCGACGCGAACAGGGAACGTGTCTCATCTGAATCTGCTTATTTAACAAAAGGTGTTTTGGCACGCCCGAACCTCAAGGTCGCGATCCATGCACATGTCACTCGCATCCTCTTCGAGAAACATGGGGGCACGACTCGTGCAGTCGGCGTTGAGTTTGCCAACACCGAAGGTGGACCAAGATTCCAAGCTCGTGCACACAAGGAGGTTATTCTCTCGTATGCTATTTTGACATTTATTTAGCTATTCATACTAAAAAGCGTTAGAGCGGGGGCTGTCCAATCTCCACATGTTAGACCATCTCGTCCTCTTTCACAATCCGAGATTAATCTGGATATAGGTGCTCATGCTATCTGGCGTCGGCCCTGTTGCGCATCTCCGAGAGCACAACATCCCCATCGTGCATGACCTTCCGGGAGTGGGGACCCAGCTCGTCGACCACCCTGTCGTTGATTTGTTCTTCAAGGATAAAAATGAGATTTACGATAGTGGGAAGCTCCACCAGGAAGGCGAGCCTGGTCAGGTGCACAAAACTCTACAGGCACTTGCGAAATATTACATATTCAGGACCGGCGGGCCCTTGGCGACAAACGTGAGTTGCTGAATGATTGTCTCATGTAAGTGGAATGCCGCTGATTGCAATTGAACGCGGTGAGTAGTTTGGAGAGTCAGCCGCATTTATTCGATCAGACGATCCCATGCTGTTCCCAAATAGCCAATATAAAGGTACGCTTCCAGATAGCACGTCCAGTGCGGAGAGCCCGGACCTCGAGATTTTCTCCACGCCATTTGCGTACAAGGTATTTAACACCAGCATGCATCTGTGGTCGCAAGATTCTATTGTTGCAATAGGACCATGGTGCTATATTATTTGATTTACCCACATTTGCGATGCATGTATATTTGCTGCGGTAAGTGCATACACAACCCAATCTCTGTCACTCAGACGCAGCTCCCAACAGCCCGTCGAGCCGGGGCTCCGTCCTCTTGAAATCCTCCAATCCATGGGCCTACCCAAGTGTCAACCCTAAGTGCGCTATCATCCAAGCCAAAGACACGATACTGATCGACTTTCAGCTACCTGAAATCACCCGATGACATCCAAAAACTCCTCCGCGGCGTCCGCATTGTTCTAAAGATTGCTCAATCCGAGCCATTGGCGCCCCTCCTTGAAGACACCTGCCCCCGGCCCGACCTCGACCATAGCACACACCTTAAATCCGACGAGGAGCTCGTCGAGTTCATCAAGGACCGCGTAGAGACGGTGTACCATCCCACGAGTACCTGCCGTATGGCCCCGCTCCAGGACAATGGTGTCGTCGACTCGGAACTTCAGGTGTATGGGATTCAAGGTCTACGCGTGTGTGATGCATCGATCTTCCCATATATCCCATCCGGGCATACAGTAAGCATTACTGCTGATTCAGATGACACCAAGTCCGCTGAGTGACCCCTCCTCCAGGCAGGCGCGTGTTATGCCGTTGGAGAGAAATTGGCGGATGCGATCAAGGCCCAGTACAAGAAGTAAATCAGCTGGAGGAAAACTTCAAGTTACATACCCTATCTATGGTGGGCGATCATTTGCACACTTCGAGTTGAATTCTATATATTTCCACCCTACTGTCGACTATTGCGTGAAACCTTACAACACAAATCGCACTGAAGTGTCAGGCCTTAAATGCTTGTGCATCTGCCAAAGGGCCATGATGAACTATCCTCCCGGCATACCCACGGTCGTGATGTGCCACTGTGTAAAGAACGCAACCACGGTGGAACCGTACCTTGGTTGGGCCAAAGCTGGGAGCCCGCGGGATGTCCACGCTCGCAAATTCCCGACTAGACTCCAGAACCTCTGGCTCCAATTCCCCAATAAAATCCTCTACAGGTGCCCACGTTGGCCCTGCGGCTTATATATGGATAACGCGAAGGCCGTATCCGCGCCAGCACCAGAGCAGTCGTTCCCACATTATTTAACGGAGATTTGGCTCGGCAAAGAATATCCCCAACCATTTGAACCTACCAAACAAAGCCTGAGGAATGCTCGCCGGGCTATGTAGCGCGGACCTTGTGAGATCATCCCCCACCCGAGGTGATCGCAGGTTCATTACCACAACGTGCACCTTGCATTGTCGATGGGCGCCTCCGTTTCAAATTTTGGAGAAGGTTGGGTCACCGTCCTGCTAAACACGTTCAAGGCTGGAGGGGGCGTTAGGGGTTGAAGATTTATCCAGGATTTGGGGTCTGTGGAATAACGGATTACGCCATACTGTGGCGGCCAGTGACCCAAGGTCTGGCGCAGGCTAGGCCCCCAAGCCTCAAGATCGAGCGACTTAGTCTTTCGAGGCACTTTACGCCCCACCCACATTGAGTCATTAACCTGGACAATAAGAGACACAATCATTCAATAGGTTTAACTGCAATGCCAAGGCAGCATCCGGCCACCGGAGTTGACTTCGAAGGCCCTACACACCAAGAACTAACGAGAGCTGGGGGGTGGGAATCAATATATACTCAATGTTTATGCGGTATGTGACTTTAGACGAAGTGATTGTATGATAGCAAATTTGTATACAGACGGACTGGGGAACAAGAAATGGATAAAAAAAGTGTCAAAGCATGAGGATGTGGGTGTAGAAAATTATTATTAAGTTAGAGCTACAAAGCAGGTCGGAGAACAAGCCATAGTAGAGACAGTGAACAATTCCCGAATGAAATTAACACCAGTAAAGCAATCATACCAATGCCGCGGATTGAAGGTATCCACGGAATATCGAGTCACGAACTGTGAGAACCAAAATCAGACTCTAGTCGTCACTTGTGAGAAACTTTAGAGCTATACCATTCCCGATGATTCGCTGCGTCGCTTTTGTATCCTGAGATTATGTTAATCCCGCAAATGGGTTGATGTCATCATAACATACCACGACACTTGTGAAATGGGTGTACAGGACACGGCGGTTCTCATTGTTTCTCCTGTGAACTTGCAAGAAGTGGGCACGGAAGTATTGGACAACAGTTTCATAGTCGTTTACACGCTCCCCAAACGAGGTGATACTGTATTGATGTGATGAGCACCAGGGAAGCATACACTGTTGGTCTGGCTTACTATTTTCGAACCTTGAGTCCTTTGTCCAACTTCGATTTCAGCAGGTCGGTTTTGTCTAGACCAGAAATCAGTCAAAAGGTAGCAACAGACGCCAAGGCGACAGCGTGCGAAAACGCACTCAAAAAAAGAACGAGATGAACATTCTTGAGAAGCGCGTTAGAACATATTTGGGTAAAAAGTTGCAGCGAATCGTCGATTCTGTTGGTCCGGGGATCCTCTTCCAGATACTGGATGAGGGGATGTATTAGAAATATCGAATGTTTGAGATATTCGCACAAGAAAGAGTAAACATACCTGGTCAAATGCGCTGACAGGGGCCACGAAGATAATCGCATTAGCATCATCGAAATAAGGAACCCAAGTGTGCCGCTGTCCCCGAGCGCCGCCTACATCATAAAGGTGCCAGGCAACAGCTTTCCCGTGAATAGTAACATCAAAAATGTGTTCCGCGACTCCCATTGTTTGAATTCGAGCATGCAAAATGTCATCTGTAAACGAGATGATGAGTATATGCGGTTCCGCACACAAAATAAGAGTAGTCACCAGTAGTTGGGATGTAGTCCGGGGCTGCGACGCGAGTAATATGGCGCAGGAAGCTATTGAACAAGTTATTTTCGATGGATTGAGGTGGCGGAAGTGAAACGTACAACTCCGACCATTCATCCAGTTTGAGCTTGCGCTTGGCTATCAAACCTTTAACCGTAGCGTGCTCCCATAGTTCCTTGATATCGCGCTGTGAAACCTCAAGCATCCGTCCCACATCCTGAACGAGAGCGTCCTGGATGGCTTCGTTGTTGATGCTATCGTGGCTCTTTTTGAGTTCGCTATCGTTCGACGTGCGCTTTGAAGGCCTGATCTTCCCTATGGCGTTTTCAATCGTGCGAGCTTGCCAGCCACTACGTACGTAAACGCCCCCTTTCCCGGAGCCGCTGACGGTGATACCCCCGCTCAAGCGATCGGCAAGTTGTGCATCAGCGGCTACGAGAGGAGACAACCTCCTTCGTAAATTGGCAATTTGGGTGGATCTGGATTCGGTGGAGGACAGGGGGTGTGCGGAGATGGCCGTTTCAGGGCTCGCAGGGACAGTACTAGACCCCGCGGAAGAATCGACCAGGGATGTCGAGGGCGAAGGCTGATCGGCAATGCCATTCTGGCGCGGCTTCAAGGGCGAGAGAGACGCAGAGTCGTCCCCAGTGTCAACATCGTCCAGAGAATCATCCCATGCTTCCAGCGTACTGAGGATATGTTTCAAGGAATGAACGACATTGAAGTAGATAACAGTCCTCCATGAGGCGCGCTCTTGGTCGATGGAATTTGGTTTGTACATGAGCTGAAACTGTTTCTGGAGAGTGGACTTGCCACTCTCCGCCTGTCCAAGCAGGAGCAACTACAAAATAGTGAGTATATGCGGCGAGGCGAATGGCGTTGGGTGGCAGACTTTCACATCTCCCCTGTTCCTCTTTTGTTTTTCTCGTTCTAAGCGCAGGTCCTCGTCAATCTGTTCTGATATTTGTTTTGCTTTTGCTTCCGCCTCTAGGCGTTGGAGGCGCTCTTCATCAGTTTCGAGAGGAGAAGGTTTGAGTGCGGCAGAAATGGGGTCATCCTGGCTGTATAACGACGGGGTGCGCATTGGTGATTGTAGTGGAGTTGATGGAAGAAGGGAGTTGAGTGAGAGAAAGTAGGTAGATTAGAAACACGGGGTACATAGGCATAACTATTTGAAATCAATCAAATATATATTTCCCAGTCACCGTCACGACCGTCACTCGTCGGCCTCTCAATTCAATCATGGTTGTTATTTTACTCATTCCAGGCGCATTCGCTGATTTATACAGGCAGTTACACTGCACACTACTCATGGGGACCTCAAGGTGAGTGGGACCTCCCATACTACCTTATCACCATCATTTCAACTATTTTCACAGCTAGAAATCTTTTGCGAGGCTGTGCCCAAAGCTGCTGAGGTGTGGAACCGCCTCCACCGGTTTGTCATTCATGTTTGAACCCACGGGCAGAATTTTCTGGCGCTTTGCGCATCCGACTACTACAATGGTTGTATCTTCCACCGCAACATAAAGGGTTTCATGGTGCAGACTGGTGACCCTGGTGGTGGGGGCAAGGGTGGACAAAGCATCTGGGGAGAGCCATTTGCAGACGAAGTACGATCCACCCTCAAGGTCGGGTCCTCTTTTTAATTGTTTGCAGTAATCCGGCTAGATCATACTCACAGTTTAATGCGCGCGGTGTGGTCGCAATGGCGAATTCTGGTCCCGATACCAACAAATCACAGTTCTTCATCACGTATGCAAAACAGCCCCATCTAGATGGCAAATATACCATCATTGGAAAAGTGATAGATGGTGCAGATTCTACCTTGGACGCCATAGAGCGAATCTCCGTTAATGACAAGCATCGGCCACTGTCCGAGATCAAATTGACCAGTGTAAGACATTCAGTTTATGACTGTTAACACTTCAGGGGGAATCGGTAATGATAATTCACGTTCTCCAGATTACGGTCCATGCCAACCCCATCGCTGATGCGGTACTTATGTCCCGTCGGTAGATTCCTCGGCCGAGCATATTACAATTCTGTTGATTCAGTGAATGTCGAAAGACAAGGAAATCAATGGCAAAATACATAATTGACGCCTGTGTGAACAAAGTCAACGCCCAACATCCTTCTCCTTCTCTAGTAGACATCAACGCTATTGTATACATCAGGTAACCTGACAACCAGAGCTATGACGGGAGGCGACAGATGAGCGTCCAATGAGGGTCACATACTCGCTACTCTTCATGGCCCACACGAGGGAAATACCAAGTATTTATCGTTTGATAAAGCCAGCCAACTCTTTCTGAAGTTCCTTTTGCCTACGCGCTTTTTCCAAATCATCGACGCTCCTGAGGTCATACACAATATCTCGGGTCTTTCCAAAGTAAACCTAGATTGTGGCATAAAACTTCCAAAGGAGTCCTTTAGGCATTCTAATTCTCACCTCCTGTAATAAGTTCCTCATTTTGATTTCCATTTCTTCAATCATCCGGCCAGTGTTTGTGATATGAGACGACGTATCATGAAGGGGCCAGTCCTGCTCCGTCTATAATAACAGAATGATCGCGTAAGCTTCCGTTCTGTCGGAAATGACGGCGAGTATGGGGATCGCGACGGGTAGGATGCACAAGCGGCGCTCACTTGTCTTGTCATACTACCACTCAGATTGACCTCACCCTCCCGTTTCCAGCCCTCAGTTCCCTTCTTATCGGCAGTTGGTTTCCCAGGATGCGCGCCCTCACTGTCGATGGAGCCTCTCCGTGTGGTGAGTTGGAGCATCACTGTCGACGTCAATTTGTAATGAGCCTGCCGCCCGCGCTCGGCTGCCTCAAAGACATGGATCGAATCCCAGGATCCTGACGGTTCCTGAGGCGTGGTGGGAACCATGGCTGTGAAGACGGCATGAGCGGGAGTTATCACAATTAATTTTCCCCACCCTTTTTGAGAAGAACAACGCCCGCAAACCCTCCGTCATCTAAATCCCAGAGGTAGACTGACGAGGCACCCCCTTCATAATACCTGACGAGTTCGGCGAAGACAAGTGAGACTTAAATACAATGAATATCGTCAGGGCCAGGCCGTACATCTCACGATATGTATCAAACGCCTCGTTCGCACTGATTTCAAGCTTTCGAAGTTTTGGAGTTGGGACTGTGCCGTCATCTAGAGGAGGGTCATATTCATTTGACCATGGCGACCTGGAATAAGTGACACCCCGTATCAGAATTTGTACATCGGACCCGCCCATGATCCCGCAGGACGCCACATGGCAAGACCAAGCGGGGTAGTAGGTGTCGTAGTGGCATCGTTTTGTTCTCACCTATAACTCTCTCCATCTCTGTTATAGTCGCAAGCCAGATAATCCTTCCCTGTCGCGCGATCAGTCTTCAACTGCAGAGGCTGATCAACACTGCCCAGAAGATCATCGGCATAGTCTGGGCATATTGAGATAAGAGCCGCTACATTTTCTTCAGTCCGTGTGGGGGGAAGACGCCGCATCAGATCCAGCATAGAATCTACAACGTCCGCCATGATGATCTGTGGTGAAGTTCAGTGGTCCCAGGCTCATGTTCGCTGAGGTCATAATATTATTTCGAAAGCCCTAAGCCGAGGGAAAACAAATAAACACCAGACTTGTCTGATTTTGGCATAATATCACCACAGCTCGCCGCATAAAATGATTGATTCTCCGTAAAATAAATGGTGCCATATGGTCAAGCCCGCGGTCAAGAAACACACTACAGTGGGACATCGAACCAATCAAACCTGTCTACTCGTCATCATCTTCATCGTCATCAGCCTCCGCGAGCCACTTCAACGAAGGTGATTAAAATCAGTTTGATAAGGTGAATAAGCCGACGTTTCACAAACCTTCAAAAATGGCTCGCTCGCCTTGCGCACTCTCTTGCTTATTTCTTTGTCAGTATACTTTCGACTGACGTGAGTTCCCCATTGGGTCACAACTTCTTCCTCAAGGATATCTGCCTGATACAGTGCCATGAGAATCTTGGGTACAGCCGACAACAAATCTGGGTGAGCGATGCCAACGAGACGTTCGATTCCGCCGAGTAGAGCTTTCTGATGCCGATCAGAAGTGACGAGCTGGAGAAAGATGGATCATGATCATGATGTTGATGGAAGCAACCTCGGCTTACCTTAGCAAAGAGAGGGCCGTAGTTCTGAATTTCGGCAAGGACATCAGCGGTAAACAAAGCTTGGGCGAGAACAAGGACGGTCTTGTGTTTCTTCTCAATAGCTAATTCCTCTGCCTTCTTGTAAATTGCAATTGCATGAGCCTTGGGATCGTCTGTCTCTCGATTTTCCTCCACCCACTTGCCGAGCACGGCGTATGGGCTATTGGCGTCTTCGTCGCTACCGTCGTCATCACCGAGATTCGCGGCTGCAAGGGCTTTCTCCATAGCCTCGGTACGCTGCTTGACGGCTTCTGGGGAAGTGTCCGCAGACCAACCTTCCTTGGAAAGGGCGGTGTCGTTATTGAGCTCAGCGGCCTCGGCTTTGATCTTTTTCGTGAGCTCGTCGTCACTCTCGGCCCCGTTCTGAGCAACGTCGCCACTGCCATTCTCTCCACTATCTCCCCCACCCCCGCCTATACCACCAGCGGCATCGCCAGTG
>QGOG01015753.1:0-23803 GCA_003313185.1 Collybia sp. MG36
CCTGCGCTTCCGATCCGGTTCAACATCATCCAAGTCTTCACCCCCTTTCCCTTTGACCTTTGTTTTTGCCTCCTTCGCCAACCTGGCTTCTCTTTCTTTTTTGCGTTCTCGATAGGGTATATCATCATCTCCCCCAATAGCGTGATTCCGCGCTCCTTGCCTTCTCGCGCTGGCGCTTTCGATTTTTGATGTGTGGAATCGAAGTGTCTTTTTGCGCGCTGTTTTATCCGCGGCGTCAGCATGTTGGAGGCTTGGTGTCTCCCCATACGCATCAAAGTCGACGGGGTTGGGGGGATGTGTCGTTGTGGGTTTTGAGGGCGCAAAATCGGGTTCAACAAGGTCAAATATGGGAGGGGCGGAAGGGGTCGAGGACACCTTCCGCTTTTTCCTTGGCTGCTTGGGGGCAGGGGCAGGTATAACTGCGGTTGCACCAGCAGACATGGCATCCTGCAGCAATTCCTCAAGCTCACTCGAATCGAGGCCTTTCTTCCTATCAATTTGCCACAGCTGCTCTGCGTCCAACACAATGCCTTCCTCCGACTCTGGTGTATCAGGGTTTGATGCACCATCATCATCGCTCTCAGCAGCGAAGTCCAGATCCTCTAGTGTTGTCAAAGATTGCTTCAGCGTCAGTAAGCGGCTGAGTATTGGATGTGACTTGAGCAAATCAGGCTTTTGCGCGTATTTTGCACTTGAACGAAGGTGAAGATAAAATGCCAGGGTGGTAGTATAGGTCAACAGTGCCTCTAAGACGGGAATTACATTAGTACCATCTAGGATGATAATAACCCATTTACGATAATGGAGGTGGATCATTCCCAAGCTCACTGCATCTGGGTCTTTGGATTGTAACCTGAAAAGTGAAATGAGATACATTCAGCAAGGGAAGTTTTGACCAACTGGCTGATTTTTTCCTGCGTCCGGGCTAAATTGTTAGCAGTATCTTCCCAGTCCCGCGCCAGAGCTAGGGCTTCCGGGCTGTTCTTTTCCAAATGACGGAGGAGGAGCTTTGGGTCTTCCGGCAGAGCCGGGGCAGTAGAAAGAGGCCCCGCGGAGTGTTCGCTAGAAATTGAAGGTCATGAGCATATTGGCCTTTCATGCATATTTCCTATACGCACTCGCCATCTTCCCCACTGATATCTATAATGTCATTTAACCCAAAGTCAGCCTCTGTCATTCCATCCCGTAGTTTGCTTTGTATCCGTATCGCCTCCTGTTCCTCTAAATCGTTTCCTTCTTCATCGTCGGACTCGAGCTGAGCGGCATTCGAAGAATAATATGCCGAAGTAGTACGGCCCCATGCTTCCTCTGATTCCTCAGAGTCCGATTGACTCTTGGATCTTTTCGCCTTGGCTTTACTTTTCTTTGTTTGATATTTTTGCTGGAGCGAATCAACATCGCCGTCGTCGCTGCCCTCGTACTCTTCCTCATCCCCATCCTCTTCCTCCGAGCTAGGCTCTTCCATTCCCTTTAAACCAAATACCTCGTCCTCGTCTCCGTCCTCATTGTCATTGAATTCACGCTCGTCCACAAGAAGAATTTTGTCCCTTGAAGCATGAACTAACTGGATTGAATGAAAAGCACAATTTGTCTGAATAAACTCACATTGATCCTCCTCATCAAGTGGAATGTCGGATAATTTATTCCATTTCTTTAGTCCTGCATCATTGCGGTTCGCAGGGCGTGGCTTGCTGCTCCCGCGATTTTTTATTGCCTTTCGTCGAGGCATGTAATAAGTCGAATCTGTAACAAACAATCCCCACTCCGACTTTCTGAATCCTTGGATAACAACACAGGTACTCAAAAAACAATGACCACCGCAGGGGTCGAACCTGCAATCTCCTGATGCACAACACCAATCATTTGATCGTAGTCAGACGCGATGCCATTTCGCCAGGCGGCCATGCCTACTACCTGCAGTCAAAATATTATGATCCCCGTGACCATATTGCACGATAGGCCAGGAGCGAATGCCCTAATGGGACGCCGAGAGGTGTGTGCGCAATGGTTATTGCCGTCCACGTAAATTGCGCATGACTGGCATGCGTAAATAACGTCGCGATTTGGTTTTACAATTAAAACATGCATATTTCATTTCCTTCCATGAAATTACTTCGAACTTGAATACCCGTGGGATGTCAATCCACATAACTCAGTGTCCCTTAACTCGGTCTGACTCATGGAATATTCCGGCATGGATATGACGTGGGGCAGGACAAGTGGCAATGTCGATAATCGGCGATCCACCGTCTCGTGGAGAGGAGGTAAGCGGCATGTGAGCATACAGTCAGTTCTAGGAGTCCTATCTAATGAGTGGCGTCCAATAGATTTTCCTCGTGGCTAGAGTATTAAACGTCAAATGAGTGTGCGCAATTTTATCTCTCTGTTGTTAGAAAAATGCTATACCCAATAAGCCTATATTCTAGTCTGGGTCTTGTACGTTTGAACATCGATAGTTCAGCCCAGGGATACAAGGGACAGATACTCCCTAGACAACGTCAGGCTTGCTAACCAACCGTCATCGCGTCGCAAGGGCGAAGAGTTGTACCCATAAAAGACTGGTCCTGCCCAGTCCGCTGGGTTGGTAATAGTGTGATTCAATACATAGTCATCTTTCGCAGAGTGATAGGTCAGGGTGCGATAACATGATGATCTTCTCGGTCCTTACTTGCGGAGTAGACGGTGCGGGTGGACGGTGTTCAATATTGATATTGGTGAATGAACGGCCGCCAGAGCCCATTTGCATATTAGCCGCAACGAACGGATACATGAGGCCCACAAAAGCTGTTTATATAGCCTCCGCCATGAAATCAGGCCACACGTTGCATGCCCCGATTTATACTGGGCGCCTCTCAACTGATTTGATGATCACCTATTCATGCCACGGGAAAACGAGGCTCATCAAAACAAGTTGCGATGGGGATCATCGTATGACTCTTACCTTTCTCGAAAGCTCATGTTTTTCGGCCTTTGCCCTTCGAAGTAGATAATCTGATGAAGTCAGTACTTTCCGCATTGAAGGTGGAAATTAAACCCACGACTCAGCCGGATTTTTCATGATGGTAAGTTTCCCCGAAGATGCAGCCGCGACCATCTGTTCCTCGATGGACTTGTTAATCTTTGCGGTCAAATTCTTTGGAGATTCCCGTTTATCTCATCTTGGGGGAACCGGAAATTGAAGTACAAACTTTATGCATGGCAGTTTGTTTCAAGAGAACAGGCTTCTTGGGAGCAATGTATTTTTTTCCCTTCTTCGTGTTAGCCGCTGCCTTGGCTGCATGCCTCGATGACGCTGTCTTGTTTTGAAGCCCTTTAGTTTTTCCTTGTACCATTGTCGGATTTTACGTGGCCTTTATTCGTTTGGAGAGTTTCTCTGTGTATGATGGAAGTCTGTTTGATCTTGGTGCGAGTGCTGGGTAAGGGTCAACGATAACGATTAGGCGTGGCAGTAAGACTATCACTAAACAGGTAATATATTCCCACACTGTATTTTGTCTCCCGCCGTTCGCCGAGCCTTGTCAACACCACAACCCTCCTCCGCTACATTTGGGGGCCATTCTTGAGCGGGATGATTCCCCCCACTAATCTTTTGCGTTTGCACCGCGGTCTCCAAACCCCTGTTCAGGTCAGTACATTCCTGCTTGGCTAGCTATCCCAAAATTCTATACTCAAAATGCACCGTCCAAGCGAGCCTATCATGACCTTGTTACACTTCCATCTCAGAAACCCATCGTCTCATCCGGTCCTCCCGGGTATAGCGCAGTATCTGGGCATGTAGTGACAGTCTTTGGGTGCACGGGATTCTTAGGGAGGTATCTCGTGTCGAAACTCGGTGAGTTGGTGTAAAATCCAAGTAAACCCATCCCTAACCGTTGGGTTTGGTCAATAGCGAAATTGGGAACGCAGGTGATAGTACCTTATCGCGACGAAGACGAGGCGCGCCATCTGAAGCCCATGGGTGATTTAGGTCAGGTGGTTCCAATGGTGTGTTCTTTTACTACAATAGTTTTTGCATGGCACTAAATAGAATGGGCAAGGAATGGGACATTCGGAGTGAAAACCAGATAGCCGAATGTGTTCGCCACTCTGATATCGTGTACAACCTTGTTGGACGTGATTTCGAGACCAAGTCGAGTGGATTCAGGTGTCTTTGTTTCGTTGAAGCTTATGCATATTTAGGAATTTCGATTACACCTCTGTTCATGTTAGTGGGGCCGAGAGGATTGCCAAGATTGCTTCGGACCACGGTGTCTCACGGCTCGTCCATGTGTCCCATCTGAATGCATCAGCTACCTCAAACTCCAAATTCTACAAGACCAAGGCCGAGGGGGAAGAACGCGTGAAGATTGCATTCCCTTCTGCTACTATTATCAGGCCTGGGAGCATGTTTGGTTATGAGGATAAACTCCTCACCAACATGGCTGGTAGGATAATACCTCCGCTACCCAGAAGTATTCTCACCTCCCCTACAGTTTGGCCTATTTGGTGGAAACTTAACCATGGTCAAACCAAAATTCGACCCGTCCATGTAGGTCTCTCTCACGAATTTATCACCTTGGCATTGATCTCGCTCTATTGAGGTGATGGATGTGGCACAAGCCCTGGCCAACCTGATGGCGATGCCTCGCGTTGCTGGTACCCTCTCATTACCGGGACCGTCAACACTGACCCACGAGTATCTCCTCGAGCTTGTTTCCTCGGTTACTTTGCAACCCGCCTCCCGTGCTCCCGTTGTACCACGGTCAATTGCTTCGGCTCTGGCCAAGGTGGCACAATCTGTCTGGTGGCCCACGCTGAGCCCAGATGAAATCATCAGACGATATATTGATGATACCGACGGTCCCGGAGACTGGGAAACTGTGGGTTTGAAACCTGCGGAGGTGGAACAACATGCCATCACCTATCTTCGCCGGTATCGTTCTGCGTGCGTAATCCTCGGCAGTTGTGATCCCTTATTGAATTTGGAGACGAATTACAGGGAGAACTTTGTGCGCCCAATTGCTTTCCCCTCTCGCCCCATTCCTTCGCCACCGGTGAGTGCCCTACAGTGAGATCATGACACATGATTCAATTCCTACGGTAGGCTCTGGAGTAGAGTCTCATCGTAGTTGGTGTAGAAGTTGAATAATAATAGACCCGAGAATATCTACTGCGCCACTCTCACGCGCTCGAAGATGCTACTTGTTGGCACGTCATACAGTCCAAGGTATTACGTTGATTTCCACACGGGCGTGCACATGGATTGGGAATATCGTTGTCAGATATTTAGAATAATGGAAGTAATGAAGACAGAAACAACGGCGTGAGTAGCTGTAGTGGTAACCCGGACTTAGAAGCCTGGGGGTACAAGGCCTTTTGGTTGCTGGGGATTTGAGCCAGGCGGTGAGGGGTACATAGACGGTGCAAGCATCTTGGACAATGGTTAGATAATTGCAACCGGATGGTGAGAGTGAGAACCAACCTGCTGTGCACCCTGCTGTTGCTCAAGCATTTCCTTTTCCTGTGCAACTATTTTGGCTTCATCTTCCAAGCTCAGTGCCAGAGGAAGAGCGACCAAGAGCGCGGAGGTTGTAACTATCCACACGATATTCCCCGCAACTTTTCCACCCCGTTTTATAAATGATGCAGTCTTGGAGATACGCGAGGATATTGAATGTCGTGTTGTCGGAGGAACAATATCCACAAGGGCGGCTACACGGTCGAAGAAGGTCTCGTCAACGGAGAGGTTAGATTCGACAGATGATAATGAGACGGAGGATGATGTGCGGGAAGAATCTGAGGATTCATATGGGGAAGCACCAGCGTCCTTGTCCTCGACTATTTCGACTTTGACCATGATTGTGTAGAGTTGGCGTTTGAAAAAGAAAAATTTCGGGACCGAGGGGAGGGGTAGTGGGAACCCTTTTTAATTACGTAATACTTGATCGTTTTGCTTGGCCCTATTGGCAGATTTTCCGAAATGAGGTCGATAACTCATATACATAAGTATCAAAGTTAATTCACGCCGGATTCAAAGTCCTTTCAATTCCCTTCCCCCTCGTTCCTCGTTCTTACCATGCACATGCATCAAGACTCCCTTTCCCCGTCCGCCGAAACTATGAGCTCTGTTTCCCAGCCAGGTTCTCGTTCATCTTATCGACTCCCTCGTTACCTCCTCACCAATCGGCATATGCCATTCAGGACTCGTTCTCCCCACCCCGTCTATGCAAAATCAGATTCATGAGCTGGCAAAAACCCTCCCGCCTCCCCGGAAGCAAAATACCGCCTGTGATGCTTGCAGGTTGGTTCCCTCTATTTGATCATTAACTGCCTCCCTGACAGTACTCAAGGGCGCGGAAGGTCAAATGCAACAGGCTTCCTGGTTCAGAAAAGGTGATCATCCTTCCAACGTCCTATTTCTATTCCTCATCCCCGTTTCGTAGTGTCAGGTATGGAATGTAGTCGGGGCATGTCTCTGCCGACCGACTGACTCGACCGGCAGCATTGCTTATCCAAAAATTATCCTTGCACGTCAGTCTTTGGGAATGGAACCATCTGTCTTTCAAGTTTTCTGACTATACATATCTCCCTAGGCATTATGTACAGCAAGCAACCAGTGAGAAGAAGCGCTCCTCCGTCACCCGTCGGCCCAGGGGTCTCCCGTCCACCCACCTGAGGTACGTCACGCCGGTCCCCGACCACTACCACAAATCCAAGAGTCCTTCTGGCGTTTTCACACCACCGCTGTTAGCCGGAAGATATTCCCCTTGTTCCCCATCTGGAGCTGTCACTAATTTCGAAAGTTCTAGCTCTTCATCTCCCAACTCTCCAAAAGTGTATGAATCAATTTCCATTTTCTAAAATGGGCGTCTCTTACACCACTCTAGCGCCTCGCCAACACAGGAGAACGGGGTCACCGCTCCAATCCCTACTCAAGTACAATCCTTGCCCTTGTTAGTGAGGTATGGGTTTTATCCGCCGTTGACACTCAACTCGCCGACTCGGGAGGTCCTCTCCTACCTCTTTTCGCCGCCGGAGTATGCACCTTCGTTTTGAAAACACGGCCCGCCCAACGACTTACTATAAATGTCCTCAGGGATTCGATTCCTTATTCCCGAGCGAATTCTCCTTATGCAGCCTGGGGCGAATTGGGCTACAAACTGGAGGACGATGAATTCAAAGCCGAGTACGTCCTCAGAATTCCTGATTTCATATCGCAATGTACCGCACAGCCATCCACTCCTTATCTGGTCAGCCTTTCCTGTGATCTATTTTTGGATCTGCACTAAATACTTTGACAACCAATTAATCTTTAGGCCCTATGGCATAATAGATTGACCTTACTTACCTACTAATCGATAGATTCGCGCTTGACCTCGTTGAAGTCTTCTTCCAGATTGTGCACACCCGGCTACCCCTGCTTAATCCCGCGCAATTCCGCAATCGGCTTCAACTTCACCCTCCAAAGATTCCAAGCAAGGAAAAACCTTTGCCGCCTCTACATCCCGCGTTGGTGGCTACTGTTCTTGCGTGGGGAACAAAGTTCTCCGAACATCCTCTACTCGTCGCGGACCGACGGCGGCCACACAAGCAAAGTTTGCTTGCAAAAGCCATGATTGATCGAGCGCGGGATCTCGCTGAGGCTTTAAAAGTGCATCGTATCGCGTCGCCTGATCACGTCGTCATAGGACTACTCATCGAACCATTACAAAGTCGTAAGTACGACCTCCTATATCCAGATCTTCATTAATTTACCTAACTATACAGAAAATCCGGAAGATTCAAACGGTGCTCGTGTTAATTTAAATGGGTGGCAAGTTTGATCTGACGTATTTCCAGGATTTCATAGTTTCTGGCTCACATCCGCGACTCGTCACTTGCTTCATATGCAGATCAATCACAAATCCGTTATGGCGAACATCGAAGACCCCGAGGCCCGCGGAACCATGATCTTCGCGTGGTGGATGGCATGCATATGCGATGCGTATGCTTCCGCTTACTATCGCCGCAAACCCGTTCTTGACGATGAGGATTATGATATCGATTTCTACACTGCGGATCCTGTCAGTCCCGATGTCGCGGAATCTCACACCCCTGTTCCATCCCCTCGAGAACAGTTAGAGGTAATATCAGGGTTGTCCTCCACATGTACGATGATTGACGTTTGCATTCCTGACCGATTGCTACCAGTTTTTGGTGAGACATTTGGACAGTAACTTTTGCAAGTTTGTCTGACATCCTCACAGGGCTATTATCGTGCAGCGCACTCTCTTGCTCGCACCACCCGCCACATGTCACGTCAGCTGTGGAGGCCCACCACCGAGGCGGAAGGCCTTCCTTACGAGATGCTTTGCGCTTTTACAACCGCATTAACCGAGTGGCGGGAAGAGTTTTTGACACTTGTTGGCGTTCCTAGTAATTTTGAGGGAGAATGGGACTTCGTTTCTGTCAGTATGCTAACCCTGACCCAACCTAACCTATGCCGGAATCTTGAGATCTTCTTTTTTGCCAGGCCGTTTCGTCGTGCGCAAGTGATGCTACATACCACGTGATGTGGATCATCCTCTTCAATGCCTTAGACGAGTTCGGCGTCAAAGAGATCAACGACGTCACGCGCATGGGCAACCCGCCATCCCATGTACCGAATATTGCGCAGATTGACACGGTGAAGCGCAAGGTCGTGGACGAGGCACTACACGGTGCTTTGCGCATCGCGGGTTTGGTACGCACCTCGTGTTTACTATACACATTTCACTTGGGTGATAACGAACCGTGTTCATATTCCAGGCTGGCGTATTGACTTCCAACGGTTATCTGGTATTATTCCAGCCCTACTCACACCCCACACAAGCTAATTATTCGATCATCGTGTTTTGCTTCTAGCGGCTCGATCCAGCCGTCATGCACGTCAGTTGCTTCCAGGCGGGCACATTGCTCGCTCGGCTGGGCCGTCCCGAGGTGTCGAATTGCATCGAAGGACTTGAGCAGTATAGCTACTCATACGAAGAAGCGGGGGATCAGGCCATTGAGATGAAACGCGTGTACACACAAATCCGTGAGGGGGCGACGGACCTCAACCACATGGCCTCGGTCGTGCCACGGATGGCGCCTGTGAGCCACGCCATGTTGGTGGACTCCCCAATGGATGAGGTGAACAGAAAATCAAATGTGAGTTTTCCCTTTTCCCTCTAGATCGCTTTTGTTGAGAATGCCTTGCGGATGCCAGGCCTTCAATACGTCCAATGTGGTGGCGAACCCCATCTATGGCTCATGAAACAGGTCATCATCTTTACAGAACTAATGTAATTGTGTTTTTTCTCCACTGGATAGTTCGGTCGGGTTGGCTAGAACGACACCATCTGATGCGGTGGAGTATGTAGTTTATCCGTGTGCTAACATTTAGTATATCGTTTTCCAAACGCCTAAATCAAATATAACTTCCAGCCAGGGATATAAACAGCTGGTATAGCGAGCGTGTCGCGAGGCATGCGCGTGATGCTTGACCATGAATTTATTGCGGGCAAGATAATTAGGTGTGTATTAAATATAGGGGTACCAGGGGGTGTGGGAGGGTATGTGGCGAACGAATGTAGATTGAGTACTCTGGATATGGCATGATGAGTTTATTACAAGCAAGATATATAATTAAGCGTGAGTTAAATAGGATATGCAATGGAGCCGGGCGAACGGTAACAAAATGCCGATGATGGGGTGACGAAACCATGCTGAGATGAATGAATGCGATGAATGCAGAGCGACTGAGGTTGAATGAATGCACATTTGGGACTAACACGAGAAAAGAAATAGAACGGCGGTGGATTGGTAGGCAGGGAGGTAAATTTAGTGCTGGTTGCGGTCAAACGGGACGCCACTAGCATATTGGAACAGCGCGCACTTGATGTTGTTAAGCACCTGGCGCTCATCACCCTGGAGGATGTCACGGCCGGTGGTGTCGAGGTATGTTATGAGCCTGTTGATCGCTTCCTCCGCATCCTCGAGGGTGGGCGGCGAGTTGTCCGGGATGCGGGGCGGCGGATGAAATATAGGAATCGAGGCATCATATACCGGGCTGTGCTCGTATTCCTCGCGGTAGACGTCAGCGGGGTGCTCGGGGTCGGCAGCATGGTGGTGGGACGGGGCAGTAACCATGTGAGACGTCTCGGGAGGTGCGTGGTGCAAGGACGCGCCAGGGTGCCTGTGCGCGTCCTGAGCGGACGATGGCCACACGGGGAGAGACGACATGGACTGTTGGTGCTGTTGGTGGTGGTTTCGGTATGCCTCTGGCTCGGGCGAGCCGTCAGAATCTCTTGCATCTGGCGAGTCCGCGAGCATCCCTGAGGAGCTGTCAAAGGCGGTATTCAATGGGGACAAATCGCCCTGGCAGCCGAGGCCCATGGCACGGGCTGCTTGGACATTCTTGCCCTCGCCCGACCAGACCCCACCGCGAATCCCTTGCCGATGTTTAAAGTTTTCAACCCATCCGGAGCTAGCTTTAAATTTCTCCTCTGGGATGTTGAGATCTCTGGCTGTTTCTTTAGCCTTTGTCCGAATCATGTGGTCGGTCAAGATGAGCTTCTTTTTGGAGCATTCAACCAACCATTTGATCAGAGCTTCCTCTACTTCGGGAAACTTGGAAGGTCTGGAAAACAAATGAGTGGAGGTCTCTTTATGGGAGGTGGAGCAACGTACCTGTGTTTGGCGATACGCATGCCCTCGTCTGCGGGGATGTTCTCCCACTTGGACTTGTGCTTGAGGATCTTGCTGATGGTGCTGCGCTCGACGCCGTAGCGCTGTGCAATATCCTCCTGGCGTGCATGGGGGTTACTTTTGTAATACATGCAAATGTCCTTGCGATCGACATTATAGAGACGTTGTTTCCTGGGTTTCGTTCGGGGGATGGGTTGGTCAAGACGAGGAAGGGTGGACAAGGGCTGTGGTTCAGCCGAGGACGCGTCGAGGTCCGAGTTGGGGCGTGATTGATCGGGGAAGAGGGGGTATGGAGAAAAGGGGGAAGAAGTGAAGCGGTGGGATTGGTCCGAGCTGCCCCCAGAGCTGGGTGTTTGAGGGCGGGAATGGTCGATGTATACGTGTTGGTGATGTTGCTGGATGATGCTCAAGTCCATGGGTGTCAAGAATGGTGCAGACATTGGACGTACGACAGTGGGCTCGACGTTAGCCAACGAATTTGGCATGGATGCCCTACGAGTGGGAGCACTATCTGGGATGCGATGAGAATGACCAGTACGAGTAGGACCGATGCTAGAATTGCGGTGAGTGAAAGGTGCAAATGTATAGTCCGAGGTGTGATGATCGTCTGCAGGTTGTAGCAAGGACTGTTGCCAGTTCTGCTGGTGTTGTGGATAAAATACCTGTGAAGAAGACAAGTGCATTTAGACTGGGCTGAGTGTATTGGATTCGACATGAGACCCTGGCTTATTATAAAGGATCGTTCACCTAATTTTTGTATGTGTCGACAGAAGACTTCGAGACGCGAGCATTGCCTTTTTCGGGTTTGACACAACCTTGTTCCGGTCAATCTCCCCTTGTTTATTTTATTTTCTCCCCTTCAGATCAATCCCTCCTCCCGCCCATTTCCTTGCCACCAAACAGCCCCGCCATCCGTCTCCTCGACAACTTTCTATCCGCCTCTGAAACTCCCGACCATCAGTCCATCAGTTATCAGTTGCTGCATTTGTCAGCGCCCTTGTTCTCAGTCAAAAGTACTACATACACACACACCACAGGCTGATAATAACTTTATTGCATCGGGCATGCGGATTCCGTTTGGCCTCTTTGATCAATGTCTTACTGCCACTGTACATGCCGCATCGCTTCCCCAGGTTCCAATCTGCTCTTTTCGTCTGTCTCTTTCCCCCCTACCCCGGCGTTTACCATTACCACCTCCCCGACTTTCGCCCCAATTCTGTTTCTTTTGACACTTTCTAAAGAACATGGATTCCCACTTGCCTCGGAAATGAAATTCTCGTGTTTCTATCATAGTCTGTCCATGCCGGCCGTGTACACAACAAAACACTATCGATGAATCCCTCACCTATAACCAGTCTCGCCCCTCGAGCTGCCCCTCAACTTCTATTTCTCTCGTCAATATGCCCAAGTAATGCACTCTGCACTCTTAGCTTTCTTTTCCCATGCGCGATTTTCACTTCGGCGTCATTTGTCTTATTTGTCCATTCGATCCTCATCGCTTCAGGCAGAACGCTAAACTGCATCTAGAAATTGATGCTTTTGGTCTTCTTCTAGTACCATCATATATTCCCCCGCTAATCGATGCTCCCCTACCTCTTTAATCATTATTCATACCGCCCGGTGACGTTCAGGTACGTCTCACGGCGATGTTCGGATGGTTGCCTTATCTCCTTGCTATATCATCTTTTTTTTTTTTTCGGCTGCAAACTCCAACCAAAGTCCATTACAGAATGACTGCTCCAGCGCCCCAATCGACCGCGCTATAATTATGGTTTGGCATTTGCCCAGGTTTACCCTTCCCACCAGCTGTTTCATTGAATCTATCTCCTCTCGTCTTATAACTTGCGCTGGACCCCCACGTTCCCTGTGGCACAGGTTCGAACGGCATTGATGAGAAGTTGCCTTGGTCCCACGAGACTATATCTCTCTTGCATCAGTGGTCGTGGGACCCGCGCGCCTATCGCACTAAATCCTCTTCATATTCCAGGCCAAGACCAACCTCTCCCTATCCATGTTTCAGTCTAATGGAATGGGGACCTCATTCTTCTTTCCCGATAGGAAATACAATATATCAGGGTAAACTTCGAATTACGACTGAATCCTGATTTCTAATTCAATCCCATTTTTGTATCCTTTTTCTCTGCTCCACGCCCCTTCCCTCCGGAATTTACCCGCAAACCAGATGGCTTCAGTCTCCTCCTGCCGGCCTGGAATCGATCATGCCTTGTGATGCATGAGGCCCTGATGTAAGCTCTCATCTCTGTCAATCTGAATATTGCCTAACTGCTGCGGGATGGATACACTTCTCTGGCCACGAGCAAGCCTGCGCTTTCCAGGTTGACTTGAAATCAGCAGGTGCACGCCGTTGCAGCTATACCACAGATTTGCCTACACGCTGGTAGAGCTAGTCGCAATAATTTGGGGTCCTTCTCATTAACATGCATAAGCCTCAAGCCACCTCCAATACGCGTATTCGATCCGCAACCCCCGCTTATATCGACGACGATCAAGTGCTGGTCCACCTTCCCGGACTCTGACCTCGCGCCGATCTCTCGTTTCATGTGGAATCTAGCATATCTGTTCATTAGTTCATTGAGCCCTTCTGGCCTGCGTGCGAGACGAGTGAACCTTCAGAAGCTAGAAAATGATTATCGATCTGTGCATCTGTTGGAAGATGAAATCGACGTGGTTCTCGCTGCTGGCCCTTGGTGCCCACATGTGAGCGGAATACATTATTTATTTGTTCCTCAATCAGAATTCTATGCTGTACGTTTCCATAATGTTTCGGGAATTTTGGGATGATGACGGGCCACCCTACTGGGAATGTTACAACTCGTGGTATCCAGTAGGCAAAAAATCAGTCAGGCAAGTACACACTGGATGCCTCCACCTGGAACACGGTCTACGATTACAAGGTGCGGGGTCCCCGACCCCACCACAAGGTACCCCACAGTCGTTTAAACTTAGACGCTGCCCTGTCTACGCATGCAATTACCATAAATAATCCCGACGGCTGCTATAAATACCCACGAATGAAACTTCTCGCGGAGTGTCAATCCTAGGTTTCTGCTTCTCAAGATGACCTCAAACTATAGGAATTTGGTGGTTTACACAATAACATGCATTCCACTGGAATCGCAGCATTACGAACTCTTCATTCGGTGGGGACCGGGCCACATCGGAGCAGAACGGGAACGCCATCGTCATATATAAAAGCTGCGGAGACAACTTTGTTCCCAACAAACACATCTCAAACATGACTGCACCGCCACTTATTAACTCGCTTACTATATTGCGAATCGCATCAAGCGCTCCCTTGCAGCGCCAGGCTGCGTTCCGCTGCCTAGGTGCAGCGACATGCCGACGAACCTTCGCAACAACTTTCTCCCACCATCAATCTCTCACGGAAAAGAAGGCGCATGCCACTTCCGTCCCACCCTATGAGCGTGAGACCATCTACCATCTAATCAATCATTTCCGACGGGGGTTGACGCGACCGACGTTTTACAGCAAATGGCTCCGTTGTACCGCCACCGGAACAGCTCACAATGCCCAATGCCGCGAGCACTCTCCCCGCTAGGGTACATGGCGACTGGGTCCTGTTTCACCCAGTTTATAGCCCTGAGGAGTTGAAGGCTGTCGAGGTACTGTCTCGACTGTTCAAAACACAGGATCAGCTCATCCAGTCAGGTCTTGCACCGCGAAGCAAAGACGTTCTCGGACAAATTAGCCGCTGGTATGATCAAGTTTGCCAGGACCATGTATGATTTAGTCTCCGGGTACAAACACCCAACGGAGCCCCTTGACGACAGGATGTCTGTCGAACAGCTTCGAAAGGCTAGAGTTCTTCTAGACGACAAGCAGTGGCTGACAGCAAGTCACCTCATCCTTGTTCTTTTTCACCTCTCCGTCACTGATGAGTCATCAGCGTATTCTCTTCCTTGAAACAATTGCTGGTGTTCCGGGAATGGTGGCCGCTACCCTACGGCACCTAACAAGTTTGCGCCTAATGGTAAATTATTCCCCGCCCGTGTGTGCTTGAGACTCACTTTGCATTTAGCGACGTGATGGTGGATGGTGTGTTTGATATTGTAATTATGTAACTTTCTATTCATCTATTTCAGGATTCATACCTGCTTGGAAGAAGCCGAGAATGAAAGAATGCACCTCATGTACGCGAGTAAAGCTTGCGTCTCCATTAATCTAATATTTCTATCAGGACTTTCATGACGTTACGAAAGCCGTCACTCTTCTTTCGAGCCCTGGTTTTGGGGGCACAAGGTGTATTTTACAACCTCTTCTGTTCGTGCAGTTTCCACGTTTTATTACGAATGCAACTCGAACGGCACTTTTAGTTCTCTCATATCTCATTTCGCCTCGCACCTGTCACCGTTTTATTGGGCATCTTGAAGAAGAGGCCGTCTTAACATAGTAAATCTTTCCTGTCTCTGCCGAAACCCAAATTTACCCTTGCCCAGCACGCGCTGTATTGCCGAGCTAGAAGCGGGGCGTATACCAGAGTGGTATGCAGCTCAGATCCAGGAACATCCCCGCACCTTGCTTACGGTGACGTGATACAGGACCAATCAACCAGCTCCCGAAATAGCCATCGATTACTGGCGGCTGTTGCCTGATGCGAAATTGCTGGATGTATTATACGCCGTCAGATCAGACGAGACGACACATCGATTTGTGAATCATAGTCTCGCAAATCTCAACCCCGCCACGGATGTGAATCCATTTGCGCTGAGAGAGCCGAACATGCACATTAAAGGAAAAGTGATTGCGTAAGTTTTAATGCGTTGTTGTCATCGTTTCCAACTCATAAATGCGATAGTTTTGAGCGGTCGGAATCCGAGGAATACATCCGACAAGTCCAAAAGTCATTGGCAGAAGGGACCACTGACAATAAGAAATCAAGTGGCTAATCTTTCCGACGGATCTCAGGCACGCCCTGCAACGACAACATTATCCTAACTGCCTTATAATATGCACGCGCCTGGTTGCTACCACCCCACTCATCAGACATTTCATAATGTATAATACTTGCCAATGCTATGTACATACCCTGCCGACTGTTGCTTGATGGGCGGGATAGAATCTGACCCGCAGTATGCAAGATTGTGCTGGTGTGAATTACAAGGTTTTACTTTGACGACAGTTGACTGTTTTTCTGGATCTCAAGTGATGATGATGTTTTACCGGATGTCGCCTGCCGGTTTGTTGGAACTGACGTCATTCCAATTTTCATGACCGAGAGTCCCTATCTCACTTATTCACGTGACTACAAGCCCAATCGGGAATGCATTTGAAGTTGTCACTGTCAGGGACAGCGAAGCTCCCTCTTACTAACTTCAAGGTCGCCGTACAGTATGTCGCAGGCAGTTCTGTCGTCTATCGTGGTCACGAAAGACTCTGTAAACCAGCGGGACATTCAGCATGCCCGCCGCAGAATGTTTGTCGGGCCTATGCCAGAGAAAGTTATATCTCAAACCGAGGCGCAAGCCAAGAGGTGTAAAAAGACCCGATTTATTCACGACGAGGCAGATGAAGCCGCGCCGCAGCTCATCCACGAGCATGCATTCCGTCTGTTTATTCAGGAGGGCGGAAATTTGGAAGACTGGGGGGAGAATGAGCAGAGCATGCGGGAGGAACTACTCAGGCGCTGGCGGGAGAGCGAGTGGGGGACTCTGTGGAGTAGGCGGCGAAACAGAGAAAGTAAACCAACAAGTCGCTGGGCTGGGGGAAGTTTTGAGGTTGGGAAACTGTTGGGAGTCAGCCTAATGCAAGGGGCATTCGACGGGCAGCCGCCTGGGGGTTCGACCCAATATGCGCTCTCCGCGACCTCGCGTGAACATGTGCCCTTTGACAGCGCGACTGCTAATACAGGGCAAGAAACGTTTATCACCGCACACACGGAGGCTATGTCATCCTCCATGCATTTATCACACAATTTCATTCCGGCTGCAGGCGGGAATGGTAACAGCGGAGGCATGGGGGGCCAAACACCTCTCAATGGGAGCATTCATTCGGGCACCGCTTTGTTGCACCCCGAGGCCCGGTCGGAGATTATTCCACACGGGCCCCACAACCTCCGCCCTATCCTCCAACAGGCTATGACCGTACCACTTGGTAACGCCAACGGAGGTACGCGTAGCAAAGCATCCGCTAGGTCTATACATTATGCAGATGGGGTGATTTCTGGGGAAGATGATGCCATAGCCCCAGCCGAGGTACTGGAGCGAACTGGAAGCGCGATTGACGGTACCAGTGCTGGCGCTGCCGTCAGTGAGGAGGGTTCCTCCGTCCTCCCGAATTGGGGCGACATTGTTCTGCGAGGTATTCACAGTCTGCTAGATTTTTATCATCCGCTGTCTCCTAACTTTCTGGAGAGATAGGATGCTTGTACGCGTCAGTTATTCGAGGACTGAGGTCACAAGCAAGTCTTTTGATGAGATGATTCATCGTACAACTCGGGATCTACGATACGAGGACTGGGCCGAATTTATGGTTGTCTGGCGCAAGGATAGAATTGAATTATACGAAGACTATGTGGGAATATCCGTCCTGCTTTTCTCAACCTTTTTCTCACTTTTCAGAGCATGCCAGGAAAGGAATGGATAACAGGGCACAAGCATCTCTCTTTTGTCATTCTCCTGAAATCCACCAAGACCCGTTTATCGATCTATTCTTTTGTTGACATGACCTTTTGCATCACGGCGCCTCCCACAAACCCACGCCGAACCGCCTCAGGGTCCCGCTCCATCTTCCACAGGGAGAAAGAAGGGACCAATATATTCGTGTTCAAAACCAAGAGCCGAACGCGAGCATATGATTGGACCTGGCACTTGTGGTGCGCTCTTGGCTAATGTATATGTTTTCTTCACATCAATTCGATTTCAGGCGGCACCTCGGCGGTATCATCCCTCGTAGTATCGAGATACGCAATCCTGCCCTCAATACGAGAGTGAGGATCGACATTCCGGAAGTCGATTCCACGAAAGGGGATGAAGCGCTCCGCGTATTCACCCGTGAAAATGTGATTGAATTATGCACGGAGTCTTTACGGTCGGTCGGCGACTGGAAAACCATAATAGAACGAGAAATTGACAATGGGAAAAATCTGGAACTCGCATGGCGCGTTGGTAGCCATGTGGATTGGATATGGCTGCCCGATGACACCGAAGGTAGGCCACGGGAGTGGGCTGTGTTGTGTGGGTTGGTGTTGCGTGAGGTATGTGTAGGCCTTCCAATGTAGTCCCCGTCCGATTTATTCTAAACTTCTGCCAGTCCATCAAATCGGCGGCCCTAGAAATCAGGTTGGCGGACCACTCTCCCGACCATATTCATCTCAAGGACGGGAACCGTTTTCTGGAACCGCCTGCTATCGAAGGCTATTTGGAACGTGTAAAACCCAATACTCAGATGAAACAATCACTATATTTCTCGACTCACGATGGCAATCTCTTTACGCTCTCCCCTGCCACTGCCCACCCCCCTGATCCACCAGGTTTGCTTCCTGCTGTTCACACTGAAGCCCTCGGGAAACATCTGAGGGAAGCGGAGAGAACCCGAGGTGCCAAGCAAGTTATGGACGCATTCGGTGTCAGTGATTTGCGGAATATATTATTAGTCCGTCGGGCTTTCCATCTCGCCCCTCAACGTTCTCACGGTGAGAAGGCGAGACCCCAGGAGAACGACATCTGGTTCGGCATATGGTCACAGTCAGAGGACAGGACTCAGAGTGATGACGAGGATGACGGCGGAGAAGAAGGATTCGCTAAATCACAGGACAAACCCCGGCTCAAGATGAAGCGTTCATTTGAATTGCTGCTCACCAGCGGCCATGTTGTCAGATTCGAAGTAAGACCCACTCGACTCTCACGTCCGTCTGATTAATTGAGCCGGCCGATAGGCTCACTCGCGCCGTCTAGCCGTTGAATGGATAGAACGACTACGGGCGCTGGTTGTATTTTGGAAGCAGCGCCATCGTATCGACGCCCGTGAGGAGATGGATCTCGCCCAGGCTCGCCGACCGCGACTAACGCCACATACTCATGTATCTTTGAACAACAACCTCCCATCCGAAACACAGGCTGATGCAGCAGCACCCCTCCCTGCTCTAGGCACATTATATAATTGGTGTGTGTTGGATGGGTGCAAATCTATACTCCGAGGTGGCAAGGTTTACACAAGACAGGGTTTGCGAGGCCAATACAAGTATGATATGTTCCATTCCATAATCCCGCTTCTTACTGACATTCCAGCAGGCTTGTTCAGTTATTCCTTATTTCCGGATACCTGGTGCAATTCCGTATCAAGCCAGGGTCCTCACTCCATTCCTCCGTGAAACGGAAGATTAGTCTTGTTGACGCCTATGTATGCTCGGGTTACTTCGCAGCGCTCGCATTACCAAGGGGTCAATACAACCCCAGCGCCGACATCACACCCCGACGATACCAGGATGGGCTTGAAGCAGATGACCCAGAAGAGGACATGTTATTCACACTTTGGTACCGGGCCCACGCACCCATCGCTCCGGGTGCGGATTCCTCAACCCCCAAAACCGTACCTGCATTATCAGCAAAGAGGAAGCTCTCGGTTTTCCGGACAAGGAGTAGATTGGAACGTGATTCATGGTGTTGGGCATTGAACTCTGAAATTGAGCGTATTGTTCGGGCAGAAAGGGATAGGGAGAACATTTTGAGAACGACCGGGAACCTGCCAGATATCTGATTCTTCTGATAATTTTGTTACATCTTGATACCCAGAGGTCATTCTGGCCTTAATTCATTATCATATTGTTGTGAAGCGGTAATTTCAGAATCGCGAAACCATCAATTATTTATAACATTCATCTATTACTTCTTTGGTTTCTTGGCACTGCAGCATGGTTAGTCTGGGATGGGCAAGATGATTGCTACAGACTTACCCATATTTACTACGCGCAGTAGCCCGATTCACCACACCGCCAAAGTCCAAGGCACCTCTCACAATCTTGTACCTAGTGAGAGTTAGTTGAGGTTCGCTCGTTCGTCTGAGACACGCACCCGACTCCAGGAAGATCCTGCGCTCTGCCGCCTCTCACAAGGACAACGCTGTGCTCCTGCAAGTTATGACCCTCGCCTTGAATATATGCCATCAAGGATTTCCCTGTGGAAAGCTTGACACGGGCGACCTTCCGCTTGGCCGAATTGGGTTTCTTCGGCTTTGCAATGAATATCAGGGAGCAGACACCTTTACGCTGAGGGGAATTCCCAAGAAGCGGTGATTTGGACTTTTCAATCTTCTGAGGCTTTTTTCGTCGCATGGCCTGGTTCATGGTTGCCCAGGATGAGGGTGTCGGATGGAAGGAGCAGCATTGAAGAAATGGATTGGTGTGTCTATTCAAAGTATTCGGCGCGAGCGACGGCGCCCAGAGGCTCGGGGCCCGCGCGACGGCTCGAAGCATGAAGAGCATCGTTGAATGAAATTCAGTCGGGACAGTAGCCTCGGGCTCCAAGTAGCACTGTTTGGAAGTATTTACTCTTCATCCTCGCGCCAAACAAAGAGCGCGTCTGTGGCTGAAATTAATGTCAAACAAACTCTCCCCCTGACTACTAGTTTCCATCATGCCGCCATCATCGCGTAGAAAGCCCCGCAGGCAGGCATCATCAGATATCGAGGATGAAAAAACCCCGATTCATACGCAGGAGCAAGTCAATAATGAGGATGAAACCATTGAGCAGCCTCGATCGCGGTCTGCGGCTGCGCGTGTCAAGAGGGAAAAAAAACCTATGAAAAACGTCAGCCAGGATTCGGAATCCGACGAGGGCCCAGTCGCAGAAATCGATGCGGACGATGATGAGCGAATAGACGTCGAGAACTTCCGCAACCAACCGCTTCGGAAAGCAGACTTGTCAAAACTCCAGGGCCTGTCAGCCGACTGGCTACATATGAAAAAGAAGATTCGCCAGAACTGGGGAGTGATCGGTGATGTTGCCGTCTCCATGGCTGAAACAGCTGAGGGCGATGATGGCGAGAAGGTGACTCCCCCCTCATGTGGCGTGTTTGGCCATTCAAAGTATAGCTTGCGATGTAGGCGCTCATTGTGCTCGACCGCATGATGAAGGACTTGATCGACATTGAGGCCGAGATGGAGGCTCACGAGATGTGTATTGATGACATCCATCAGAAAGTCGCACAAGGCGAAGAAATTGTAGGTCGGACGCCGCCACGGGTTGAAGGCCCCACACTGACCAACCCCATTTGAGGATAATGTGGTAGACCGATACCAAACTGGTGTCGAGAAGGGCATGAAGTTGTATGCGAAAAAGACAACGCGGCAGAAATATGCCAAGAATGAACAATACACCCAATTTAGAGCGGACATCTATGTATGGATGATAACAAACGTGCTGCTCGCACCACACTCACCACATGTTCTTTCTATCCCAGGAAGTCCAGCACCCCGACCAAGCCATGCCGCCCATCACGGACTTCATACCTAAAGGTCCTCTTTTCAGATATTAATTGGGCTTATGGATACTTATCCACATTGCCCCCACAGAAAATGGGGACAATAGCGACGACGACGACGATCTTGAAATCGGCGGAGTCACGCAGAATTACCTCTGCCCCATCACACTGACCCCACTCGTCAATCCGGTCACTTCGTATGCTTCCCCGATTTCATGATGTATTTTTGTTGACGGTAACCTTCCCACTCCCAGCCAAGTTTGTGGCCATTCGTTCTCCGCTGAGGCGATACGAACCACGTTCAAGGGCTCGAGAGAACCCAAGAAATGTCCGGCCTCGGGGTGCAATCAATCATTCATGCTGAGCGACTGCAAGGCAAATAAGGATATGGCCAAGAAGGTCAGAGCCTGGCAGCGTCGTGTCGAAAGAACAGAAGAGCACGATGATGCGGAAGAGATCGTAGAATAAATGTACTTCATTACCGTTTCGCCATAGTAAGATACTGATGCGTGTATGCACCATAATATGCCTGTTACTGCAGCCTGTAAGTTATCCTTCACGCTGGAACATTAAAATGACCATGGTGTCAATATTCGGGTAAATAATTGCATGACTGCAAGACGTTGATCCCGTTGGATTTATTTCAACACACGAAGTTACGCAAAGATTAATTACATCCACTAATCCGTGTCCATATTATCCTCTTCGGGCCGACTGCTGGATGCATTTCCCTCTCTGTCAGCTTGTTCCTGAATCGACCGTAAAAATGGGGCAATCCCTGTCCCAGCCTCATCAGGCAGACCCAGGCCCCGGACTAACCCACCAAGCAAACCTGTCCTCAAGGCTTGGTCAAAACTAGCTACCGCTCCACGAAACTGCGGCGAACTAATATTTCCGGATGACATTAAAATGGCTCGATATAGTTGTATTCATGACTCACCTAATAATACGCTGGAGGACCTCGGGAGAGGGTGGCACCGGGAGATCGGGTGGGAGGTGAGGGAATAGGGTTGAAATTAGTTCCGGATGGCTTGTGAAGAGTGGCGATAGGTTTGCTGGCGTCAGAATATCTGTCAAGGAAAGATCTACGAGCGAGGCATATGTTATTTAGGACCCAGGAATTTATTAGCGGTAGGCGAACCAGGAGGTGCCTCTGTCTGAGCGCCCCTGTTGCCTCCCGACATCAGCAATGCCTGAAGCTGGGCAAGCTGTTCTGGGGTAGCTTGGTAGTCGGATGCAGTGGGAATGGATCTGGAGGATCTAACAACGAGGTGCAAATAAGAACCTTCCGATACACCAAAGGATTGGTACACCTACGACGCCGGTGCAGAACCCGAAGCCTGGGAACTCCCGCTGGCATTGGTATTCCAAACGGGAGTGTAGTCGGGGTCCTCCAGTAGATTGTTTAGGTTGTTGACGAATTCTGCGTCTCGTGCGGAGGAGGCATCCTGATATACCATAAATGTACGCCGCGGGGATCAGGCTTCCATTCATACCTGCATCCAGAACTAGGTAAAGAAAAACATAAGCTCAGAGTACCCGATCCCCCAATTTCAAGGGCTTACAAAGTGGCGCTGGTTGGAGGAGGAGAATTTGAGGACATATGTCCGTCCTGCCGCCGATTGTGATACCTTGGCAAATGTCGCGTCGGATGGGAAGAGAATCAGATCCTAGGCGCTACCTTGAGATAGATAACCAAAATGAATTCTACGCTAAACGCCCACCTCTTCAACTTCATTGGTAGATCTATTCTTCCAAATAAAATGCAAGAGCTCGTCCTCGCCCCTTGAAAGAATTATTGCGCCCTTCGTTGGTGTTGGTTCGACGATATTAGACCCTTCTCTGCGGAATGCCCTGCCGGCCTTGAAAGCAAGTAGTGTTTCCGACATCTTGATATAAGGTCAGAGTAAGCAGTGGACAGATATCAGTGATCGCGACGCGTCAGTGTTATGTTCAAACCCCGCTCGGAGGTAACCCAAAATTGCATTACCCCAAACCCTCATGTCGTTCTCCGGGTATTCTCTTGATGATACGCCCTCATGGGGTGCGGCCTCACAGCCAGGTGATGTTGTCAAAGATGCCTTGAAGAAGGAGAAAATACTCAGGTATGTTCGCAATCGGTCTATGTATCGATCCACCTGAATGCCATGAATACCAGAGAGATTGCTGCGTCCAAAGAGGATTTACGCAGTGAGTATAGTCTTTGCATGATGGAGTTTTGCTCAATATGTTCCTACCAAAGCACTCGTATCACGCGTTCAAACCGTTCAGAAGGAAGTGGACAAACTGACGTCAGGGAATGAAACTCTTCAAATGTATATTGATAATCTCACCGTCCAGATGGCGAAGAGACGATAAATACATTATACCGTACCCTTTGTCGGGCAAGACAAAATTTGGCCAGCACATCATGATATCCCGCCGCTTCAAACTCACGGATTCGACTAATCGATACATCTCCTAAACAAGCAACCGAAGTACAATACAAGAAATCGATGTAGCAGTATCCAAGATCAATGACTGCGCCCTGCCAACCACTGGAGAACAATGTCCCTGTTCCACTGGTGAGAGGGGTATGGGAGTGATGGAGGGTAACGCACAGGTTGTGCTGGCTTTTCATTGAGCACTGTATGACATTGAGCGTACCGGCCTGAGGACA
>QGOG01015781.1:0-11183 GCA_003313185.1 Collybia sp. MG36
TACGCTCTCAGCCCTGTCCAGGTTTACTTCCTTCAACAACTCATAATCGTCACGCGTCGTTGAGAACGCGTATTATTCAATTCCAAGATGGTCCAGAACGTCATCATGGATAGGCCAAGTAGGCGGCAAATATATGAAGCCACTATCTCAGGTGCTCAGGATCGTCCTTTCATACCACGCCTACGATCCGACTCCGCGCCGTATCATCCACTCCCCCACAGTCTTTCACAGTTCCGAGAGGCCGAAGGCCGCACGGATAGGAAGCGCCGGCTTCAGGAACTCTGGAAGCAGCTCCCAAAACATTCATATCAGTCCTCAAACACGTCCAGGGCCAAATTTCATGGAGTGCACTCCGGCGGTCTGACCCCGCAGAAGGCGGAGTCATTGAAAGCGATGTATGAAGACGAGCTGCTTGGTCACTGTGGCGGTCATAGCACTGGACTGCGCCCCGGACATATCGGCTGGAAGGAATTCAAAGAGTATGCAGAGGCAAAGGAAGTTGGTGTGTTCATTTCAATCTCACCTCAAACCACGAGCTCAATGTGCTCTTGCAGAGCTTTGGTCGATATTTCATGACGAGCTTGATTTAGATGGAAACGGACACCTGGATTCTCGGGAACTTGCACTCGCACTAAGCAGAGCAGGCAAGCATATTCTACCCCTCTTAAATCCATATACTCACAAAACAACCCCGTAGGCATAACTTTGTCTTCGGCGACGATGTCCGATTTCATGACGTATTTAGCATCCTCACCTCACTCCCATGCAATAACCTTCGGCGAATTCCGGGATTTCCTCCTACTCCTGCCACGGAAGGCATCACCTGCAGAGATTTATCGGTACTATGAAGTGAAGAAATTCATGGGAGACGATGGACGCGGAGCTGCCCGCGTCACGATGGAAGGTGAGCCCCCTCTTTTCATATTAACATTGAGAGTTTAACAATGTCCACGCGGTAAAAGGGGATGTTACTCTCAGCGCAGAAGACAAACCCCCAATATTAGGGAACATGAGGTCCTCCAATGTCGGAGCATCTGGGTCTAGCCATGTACAGTTTGACTCGGTATCCCATACTCCGGAGGAGGACGATCATGAATTCCCTGCCGAGGGTGAAGAATCTCATCATTTCCTGGAAGGACATACTGCTTTAAAGTTTCTCCTTGCGGGAGGGATTGCTGGTGCCAGTGAGCGTCAAACCATTATGTGTGCCGCATTTCTTTACCGCACGCTGTTTCGGCACAGTCTCACGAACCTGCACGGCACCCTTCGATCGCCTGAAAATCTTTTTAATAACACGCCCTCCCGATCTTGGGGGTGCATCGTTAGCATCTAAACCAAGTATCACTGGTGTAAAGGTGATCGGGGGCGCAGTCGCACGAATATACTCGGAAGGGGGGCTCCTAGCTTTCTGGACAGGGAACGGCCTATCTGTTGCAAAGATTTTTCCGGAATCGGCCATCAAGTTCTTTGCATATGAATCATCGGTGTGTTCATGCTGTCGTGCTGCGCCACCCTTTCGCGCGTGTGGCAGCTGATAGGGTCTCTGCAAGAAACGTGCATTTGCCAAATACTGGGACAAGGTTGAGGATCCACGCGAAATCAGCGGCGTGAGCAGGTTCATGTCGGGAGGGATTGGGGGCATTAGTAGTCAACTGAGTAAGGGACTCCATATTTAGAATGTGATACGAGTTGACCCTCCTCAATAGGCATATACCCAATAGAAACGTTAAAGGTGGGCTCCTTAGTCTCTGCGCGCGCGTGGTTGTCAAATGGACCACATAACTTAGACCCAAATGATGAGCAATACCGGAGAGCAGAAACGGACATTAATTAGTGCCGCCCGACATGTATGGAGCCTTGGTGGTGCGCGAGCCTACTATCGCGGTCTTACGGTGTGCAACTATCGTACCCGACATGTATACCAATTATGCTCACATGGTCCAATCTCCAGATCGGCCTCATTGGCGTTTTCCCGTGCGTCCTTGACCCGTCTTATTCCCTAAGACCTATCAACTATGTTTGTCTAGTTACTCTGCCATCGATATGAGTACTTTTGAGGCCCTCAAACTCGCGTACGTCAGATCAACAGGGAAGGACGAGCCAGGCGTACTTGCGCTCCTCGCCTTTGGCAGCATCTCGGGAAGCGTGGGTGCGACGAGCGTATATCCGCTGAACCTGGTGCGCACACGGCTGCAGGCGTCTGGGTCCTCGGGGCACCCCCAGCGGTACACCGGGGTGTGGGATGTCACGGTCAAAACCTGGGAGCGAGATGGCTGGAGAGGGTTCTATCGTGGGCTGTTCCCCACGTTGGCAAAGGTGTGGCGAGACCATGATTATGCTTTTGTACGTACTCGGGAGATCTGACCCGCACCTTGCGTTGATATAGGTGGTCCCTGCAGTATCTATATCCTATGTTGTTTATGAGCACAGTAAACGAAAGTATGTGTATTTTTTTTTGTAAGATGTGGAATAGTAAGCTGATAGTATGATCCATCTCCACAAGGCTTGGCGTATAAAGTATCTTATTTCCTTTGCATTATATACCTTGTCCCCCCCGCCCGACCCACATGTATCTATCGCTCGCATCATTGCTATGTTTTATTTCTGATCCATTTATCAATCATAACTCTCATGTAATTCGCACACAAATATTATTTTGGACGGATTACTTCTCGGATGGTCAATCTGATCTCTCATGATCAAGGTAGGGTGGATATTGTTCCTTTCTTGTAGATGTCGCCGGCTTTTGTATTATCAAAATTCCATCAGACCGAGGATCAAATGATGGGGGCTTTTGATATGGAAGATGGGGGCCGCTGGGCCTCGTCCTGCTCGCAGGATAAAAATAGGTCGGAAACGAAAGTGGATGGTCAGGTCATTAACGTCGTCAGAAAATACAGGACCTATGCGAAGGAAGGTGGAAAATAAAGCAATATGGTAATATGTATCTGTGTCAGGTGGTCGACATGAGGTTGCTATGAGTCGAGGTGGCTGGATTCTATTGATATGCAGGGTGGGTATAGCACGGGGAAGGAGTTGGCGTGGGTGGCGCGTTAGAAATGAAGAATATGGCGTCGTCAGAATAATTGTGAATAAATAGTCAGGCAAAGGTAATCCAAAGGGGGGGTCAAGTTAGCATCGTAGTCATGAAGGAAGCTCTTCAAGAGCGCGTTTTTCCTGCACCAAAATGCTAAGCTCCTTGACATTCTGACTCCTTTCGAGGGTTCGCGAGCGTGAGGGAAGGCGGATTTTGGATCGCCATTCCCTAACCCATGGCCGACGCTTTTCCGTGCCGGCGGATGACTGAGGGTCGGAAGTCGCCGAATTCGAAATCAGGGTGCGCAAATGATCACGACCGAGAATTGGGGCGAGAGACAAAAAGGAAAGGAAGATGAGTTTGAAGATGATTTCTGGGGTGGTGAGGATTGATGAGATGGTTTGGGGCGTCGGAGACGGGGTAGATGCGACAGTCTGGAGAATGTCACCGATCTGACGTAATGAAACGAGTTAGTCATGATATTCTGGCTTTCTCTTGGCAAGAAAAATCTACCTGACAAGTTACAGCCGTCCAGGGTAACGAGCCGATGAACGCGCCCAACATGCAGTCCGTTATGGAAACTCCACATACACCACAAGCAATGTTGATGCCCGACCACGGAACAACGCCAATTAACCGCAACACAGATAGCCTAACCCAGGCCGAGGACTTTGTTTTGGAGCCCATGCCGTCAGCATCCAGATCTGTCTCTGAATCACCCTCAAGTGCACTACGCGTCAGGTCGAGGGCCCGAGGGAAAAAATGAGTCAAAAATGGGGCCAGGGGTGTCGATAGTAGCGTTGCACATGCCGAGCCGACCATGGTCAGTGTCGCGAGGAGGAGGGTGGCAAAGGCTGGAGAAAACAAAGCCCCTGCGAGAACGTTCTGATGAAGATATGGTTAGTATGCTTAACATGCGTGTGGTTCAAGATGCTTGCGTACCCAGACAACGCTTCCAGGAATAGACCATGCGTGCTTCCAGATAGCAGTGATAGCCATGACTCCGATAACGTGGGCCACGGGTCCAGGGCCGCTCTGAGAGTACCCATGTAGCTCTCTGCCCAACTGAGCGATATCGGTGATTGTGCGAGGCCAGGAGAGAGATACGGGAAGAGTGGAGAGGCATAGGAGTACGAGCGCTGTAGATACAGGGAACAGTATTATCACAAATAATATCGGCGCGTGGATCTATGAGGGCGAAAAAATAAGATGGCTGTCAATGTGAGATGGGAATATTGAACACAAACCGAAGGGAGATTCTGTCGCCACGAATGAGATGACTGAGGTTTCGTGTCCACCACGGCGAGATCATCTGCAAAGGTGGTCTTGTGCGCTGAGGCCGAAACGGGGAGGACGCAATCGTCATCGGTACTGGAGCGAGGGGTGGAAGGTGTAGACCAAGAAAACGAATGCTTGGGGGGGACATGGAGCCATTCGACAACCCGAGAAACAAGCATGACCAACATGGAATCAGAGTGGGGCGCGGTGGGGAGAGGGAGGGGGTCAACGGAGAGCTGTGGCGGAGGGGAGGGAATGTCGCGAAGACAAGAGGAGGAACGACGACGACCAAGGGCACAATTAGACCTGAGAGTTGTGCTAGATGTCCTATGGAGAGCTGGGGGGGACAGTCCTTGGCAAGTAGCGTCCATGACGGAGGAGACTGTGTTTTTTTTTTTATTTGAGAAGAAGGAAACGAAAAACACAGTCAGCCCACTACTTTATTTTTATTACGATGACTAACACAACTCCCGTCAGCCACTCCGGTTCAACATATTCATGTCCGTCCCTCCACTTCCCCCGGCCCTATCCTCACCCTCCGATTCCGTGGCCCCCCGTAACCCCTCAGCACATCAACACACGCGTTCCGCGGGTGTCCGCCAACTGGCAACACCCCAAAGTTTCCAGTTTCTTTGCATGACAAATCTAGCGTGTGTCAGCCCTGAGGATGCCTAAGCCGCCGCCGGCCTTCGTCATTCAAAAGCCTGAGAAGGAATAAATGATGGCGGAAAACCCTGCTTGTACCGAGTAGGGGGGATCTTATCCGCAGCTGACATCGCTTCATTACACCCTCGGCGCTTGTGCCCCCGCAGTTTGTTGCGTAAACAGGTGACAATATATCCTCTGGCACAACCAGTGTTGTTTGCATTCAGGGCATGGATGTACAAGTAGGCGTGTATATGAGGTGCAGCTCTCCTAGTGCGCCGCCCTCCTACTCTCCTGGATGATGGTCGACAACTCCTCCAGCTTGCGTTTTGAGCGCAGAAGCGTTCCAAGCTGTCCGACATTGTTCCGTCAAAATCGCTACATGAGTAGAATAACAACAATCGAAACTGACCCTCTTCTTGGTCAACTTCCTTGCCTTTTTATCCTGTTACGCACACCATGTTGAGTGCACCGCTTGAATGAATAATTTGTCACAAATGCGCACCTTGGAGTTCCTCAACAACTCCATTACTCGGCGCTCATATGCGGAGAATCCAGCAACCTCTCGGATCACTGAGCGCACAAACTTGGTCTTGGTTGACTGGACACCTTTACGCTGACTAGGGCGTGGAACTTTGGGAATGGGTGTGGTGGGGTGGCCGTGATTAGGGCCATAACGGAGATCTACCGCCACCAAACTGTAATCAGAAAATATGCTCGGATGGAACACTGCCAACTCACTGGTGCGAACCATTTTTCTTGAGGTCTTGACGGGGTCAGTTGCGACGGGCGATAACAAAGGCAAGTGATTGAGGTAGGTCACGTGTGGCAAACTTGGGTGGCTGACCTCCTGTATAGTTCACCCCCCCGAATGCTCCCACGATTTGATCTAATCTAATCTACCAACTGATATAAATATAAACGCCGGGGTCAACTTTCATTCTGGTTCAGACTTTGAGCTACAAGAGACTAGGTACGCAGAGCCATATTACCTCTAATATAATGTCAAACACAAAATGTACATGCCAACGAAAAGGGGGGAAAGATGTGAGCAACAAATTGTGTTTCCATCAGACCTGTGCAGTCCCAGCCCACACTTCTGTCCTTGGAAGCCATTGTCTAACCATACTGACCCGTCCAGAGAAGCCGTGGGGTGAGGGTGATGTATTATACAAAGCCGGACTTGTTGCAGTGGGCCCATGAGGCGTTCGAGGCGCAGTGCTAGATGTCGGAGATGTCCTCGCTGATGTCAATGGTGTCGGGTCGACATGCCGTCGGCCGTGGCGGTGATGTTGGCCTTGTGTCGGCTTCCCGCCGCCCCCATCTTCCTCCTCCTCCTCTTCCTCTTCATCCTCGTCCTCTTCGGCCTCCGCATCCTAATAAAATCATGAGAATTCGGGGTTCCGTGCCTCATGGCTGCTCAACATACTGGATCAAAATCCTCCATCTGTTTATCCTCATCCTCGTCATCATCATCATCGTACTCATCATCCTCATCGATCCATCGGCCTCGCCAGTCCACGAGATCGAGCTCAGGGGGGTTCTCGGGCCTCAGTCGTAGCCACTGCATTCGAGGCCCGCTCTTTGCCCGCTCGCTGACTTTGAAACCGTAGATTCTGGGTACATACACATACCCAGCCGCGCGCTTTTGACCCCCGTGGGGGTTGGGGTTAACAAAGGGAGACCCACGGGAGGTATTACTGCCGCTGCTCCTCGGGGATAACGAACTGCCTGCTTGTGACGGTGCCTTCCAAAATGGGGCGGGTGCCAGTTCGCGGTAGCTCTGGAAGAATAGGTGAGCGAAGGTTGTACCGAAAAAGGCACCTGGGTCGTAGGTAAGGATCTAGGGGTTTCAAGATGACGTCCGATGACTGACCATCGACACCCTGGAATCTGCTGCTTGGGGGTACATATATGTCGTTGCAGTTCGGACAGAATAATTTGACCGTGTCGAGACCAGGCATGTCGGAACGTCCGCATGGCACAACGTTGCACCCAACGCAGTAAACGCGAGGACAGGAGCCAAATATATTATTTTCGTACTTCTCGACCTGAGAGATGATAACGCTCGCTCAAGATATCATCAGCATGAAAAGGGATGGGCCACACGCACCATCGCTTGAAGTCCGACGCGTGTGAGAATATATCGTTGGTGGACCAATCCATACAGCATCTCCGCTGAGGACTCCACGATCGAGACATCTGGGATCTTTGACGCATCCTCATCTATGAGGCTAAGGACTGAGTAGATGGCATCATCCAGGGCAAATGCACGCACCTGGTTCCACATCCAAGACCATTTCCATGGCCTCTTTCCAGAAGGGAACCATCGTGTTTAGACCTGTGAGGTTGAAGTCATCCTCAATAAAGTCCTCGGTGACCTCGCAGAAATATTCGTGTCCCGGCAGTGAGCAGAACCAACTGATCCAGGTGAGCGTCGATGTAGGGGTTGATGAGGCTACGGATGCAGAATGAACCCGCCACTCAGTGTGTCAGTGTTGGCCGAAGATACGCACTGTAACCGTCCTCTTGCTCCTCTGGTTCCTCCATGATTTCGTCAGCCTCTCGAGTAGCACTAAGGGCTTCATCCTCCCCGATTTCTACCTGAGGACCCTCCGCGGGTGGCGGTTGACGCGACGACATTGGACGAACAGGTGGTTGTTCGTCGTCGATGCGGTGAGAAAGATTTCTAACTCCGACCGTGACAAAATCACCAGTATTTATTGTTCCCTTGTACAGCTTCTATAATATCTTGGGCTGACCGTTAGATGAAACTACATGTGGGTCGTAATTGTGCATGTCCTGTCCAGATAGAGGTCCCGAAAATTAATAGCAGAACTAGCTGCCCTATTGACCAACTCAAAGTAGCGTAACACAGCCCTCGTCTTCTCGTTTGGCTTTGAATCTCCACCGCGAATGTACTGACAGTTGTCAAGCATCCGCAATACCCATCGGCCAGACCTTGGAGTATTGTGCATGCACCAGATGAAAGAGTCGGTCTGGACAGACTTTGCAGGACGTGGAATATGGCTAAGAGTGCAGTGCCGAATGAATTCGCCGCCAGCGTTCCAAGTGGGAGATGGTCCAGGCACGGATTCAGCTTCCATGATAGAATATATCGAGTGAGAGTCCCTGGAAATGAAAAGAGAAGGGCAGAAGTTGCTTGGTGACGAATATCAAGTGGCAGAAGGAAATAGGTCGGCAGGGTGGCGGCGTAGCTCAGGATAGCCAGAGCAGTGAGGGCTGAACGTGTTGCAGAACTTGGCGGTGAAATGGTTGGGAAGAGTGGTTTCAGAAGCGACGAATAATGATTCCCGAGCGACACCGAGGCGAGCGCGATGACAAGGGTGAAGCAGGTTTTGCTAATGCCGTCTACGAACTGAATGCACAGGACAGCAAATTGAATTGGCTGAAGTAGGGGTGGGACGGGCAAGACGTACATCCCTGAGTCCCCCCCGTTCTGCCCCAGTAGAATTGATCCAAGAATTAAACACATCCAACTGCCAGCCAGAGAATGTAGTCAAGGAACCACAAAAGCCTCAAGGTATCTTAGCAAGCGGTGGTAGATATATACAAAAAAAACACACCTGTCGTGAGAGCAGTGTAGATGGGCCCATGGCTATTTAGAATGAGCTTTCGCACATAGGCGTAACACGGCCACAAACGCACAAACGGCTAAACGGCTCCTTGAGCCCCAAACACACACCCATGATGAAACAGCCAGCCGACTGAGGATAAGCGAGCGAGAAGATGCTCTGCCCCTCATAGGTGCCAAGTGCTTGAAGGCCCAGACGAGCCAAGGTGCCAAAAATCGAGGCGGGTGCGAGGAGTAGAAGGACATGCAGCGAAAGAGGATGATAAATAACTGGGTAGTGTGGTGGTTGGGGGGGACCTTCATCCACTGTAGGTTCTAGGCTAAAACCCTCCTGGTGGTCACTAACCATAGAAATTCATGGTTAGGTAATCTCGAAAGGCCAAAATTCAAGTTGCAGCAGTAATAAAAAGTAACATTTGAATTCGACCAGTCATACATCCACTTATGTGGCTATCCACGTTCATTGCTCTCATCAGCGTCCCATTCTCCTTGGTTATCCTCCCCATGATTTTTAGAAAGAAATGGGACCCTCGCGGCAAGGTTGGCTACCCTTTTCCCATATTGCATTGGCTCAAACACGACACGCCCCCAGCATTGCTTCGTGACTGGGGGTTCGGCTGGCCTTGGCCTAGCACTTGCAATTATTCTCACCAAAAAAGGAGCGGATGTGTCTATTGTTGCGCGTAACGAGGAGCGTTTGCAACGCGCACTTGAAGAGTTGGAGGTGTGTATTATGACCTTGGCCTGGGCCAAAAGCAATATCCCAACGGCCCCACAGAAAGCAAGGCAATCCCCCGAACAGGTACTCAAATCCTATTCATATTCACTCAACGAAGCAGAATCCTCCACCGCTGCATTAAACGCTGCGTCGGCTGACCACGGCGGTAAATGCCCTGATGCTGTTTTCCTCTGCGCAGGGGCCTCCCGTCCTGGCTTTTTTGTGGAAGAGGACGAGGCATCGCTTCGACTGGGTATGGACAATGGGTACTGGGTACAAGCGTGGTCGGCTTTGGTTCGTTCATATCCACTCTTCCAGAACCTTGGTCTAACCGAACATCACAGGCAGCTGTCAAACGAATGGCAAAAGAGAAGCTTCCAGGGAAAATCGTTTTTGTGTCCTCGTTCCTAGGTTACATGTCTCTGGTGGGCTATGCCTCATACTCTCCAGCGAAACACGCGTTGCGAGGTACGAAGTGCTTTCACTGAACCAGGCGTTCACCCATATTTTCCTTATAGGCCTTGCTGAAACTCTTCGCTCCGAACTATTGCTCTACTCAATATCAGTTCATATATTCTTCCCCGGAACGATATTCAGTCCCGGATACACGGAAGAGAATAAAACCAAGCCGAGAATTACCCTCAAAATTGAGGAAAGCGATGACGGAATGACACCGGAGAAGGCCGCCGAAAGAATGTTGGATGGTAGGGAACCTGTGATACTACCTGCACGCGTCTTTAATCATTGAGTGCGAACCTAGGCGTGCTAAAAGGTCATTTCCACATCTCCGCCGACCTATTGGGGAATCTGTTCCGTTCTTCCACACGGGGCGCGACGCCGCACAACAATGTTGTGATGGATGGCATCTATAGTTTTATCGGCTGGGTATGACTGAGCACTCTGTGATAGAAAGTTCCGCACTCAACCTGTGTTTCCAGATTGGTCTCCCAATTTGGCGCCGTGGGGTGGATAGCTCCATTACGGCACATCGACAGGATCACACACAGTACCTAGAAGGTAAAAATTTTTATGAAAAGTAGAATTACAAGTATGTGATAATATACTGTGAGACGGAAGCGAAGCCCAACACCATACAAAAGGACGGCATAAGCATTATATCCATCCAACATTCAGTCTAGGTCCTCGCCATTAGGCAAGTGGTCAGCATGGGGTTGCTTCGCCAGCCTTGGTTGTAGATGAACCAGAGATGTAAGATGAGAAAGAGGGTTTGACAAGAAACAAATAAATAAATATGACATGGGTTGATTAAGGGCAGGCACTTACGTGAAGAATGCTGACAGAGATTCCTAAGCGACCGGCACCGGGATGAGCCAGGTACGGTACGATTGAAAGCTGTGATATTGAATAAATAAAAAGTGATTTCTGGAAATGAGTAGGTCAATGTGCCAGTGGTGAGAACCTCATGTCCCGGGGTTCCTCCACTTCTCCTGCTGACCCTTTACATATTTCACTATCTCGTAACCTCCTCGATTACAACCACCATCATCCAAAGTACAACAACCCCCTCAGCCGTTCAACCCCTACCTCCCTCTACCTCATGAAGTCCCCTACCACCACTGTCCCCATCTCCGCCATCCCAGACTTTTACTACTTCTGCTTTGCCGCTTATGAGCCCTTTTTAACCGTCCTTGGTTTTATCGGGGCCTGGGCGTGAGCTCAGATACTTTAGCTCAATTGACCCCTCTGACGAGTTACTCTGACAGTGATCCCAAAGCCGTACGAATAATATAGTATCATTTATTGGCAGGCTCATTAAATTCACGACAGACGCACGACGCCCAGGCGCCCTGGCCCGCGGGGCTCCCCCCGCCTAATGAGCTCCCCAGAGCGACGCGGGTCACCATCTTGCAGCTTGCCCATGTCTGCGCACTTATTGGTATCGTGAATTG